>JABMBR010011958.1:0-96522 GCA_018881525.1 Meteorus sp. PSUC_FEM 10030008 | reverse complement strand
TGCTCGGTTTCGTTGGCCATGGTATTTGTTATATCCTCGTTCTCCGGCGTCGAGCCGATGCTGAGAGATCGCTCTCGTCTCACCTTTTTCTGTATTTTCTGAAGTTTCCTAAGTAACCTGTCCTCCTCCTCTTCGTAACTGCGTGATCGTCTCTTTCTTTTTGACGACTTTCCCATCCTGTTGTATTCTCAATACAAAATTATTTGACTTTATACGACACGCTGAAAAAAGGAAGCCAGAGGCGTCTTTCGCACTAGAAAATGCTATGAAGCACCAATACAGAGAACACGGAGATGGACAGGCAAAGTTTCTCTCTAAAGCTAGTGGCGACATCGTACGAAAACATCCGTACTACCTTGTAATCTCGAAGAACGAGGCACGAAATATAATTACATAGCCCAGATATTTGTCCCATTCGGACCGAACCCGACCGGACTGGTATTAACCTTCGATCTTCATGTTTTATGGTAATTGATGAAACTATCACAAGGTTAGTTATTTACTGGCACTATATGTGATGCAGCATTAACAACAAACATCGCGTCTAAAGCAATGATTCCTCAAACCATGGAAAAGTTTATCAGAACTGTACAGGATCCTTTTATTGCATTTCTCTATTGTTAATACGATACTGGACTTTTGAATATGTGAATTAAGCAGCAACCCTATTCCAATAAATTGACGATGATTCAGTCTTTATCCGTACGCAAGTCCTCTAATTCACGAGTGAATTCAGTTGTTACATATTTTTTTGAAACAGATAAAGATTGTGATCCATCAACAACTATCAACTATTGGAGGAGAGTCGCAACCTCCGGTAGTGGCAAGAAGGACAATCCAGAAACAGAACCGCACGAGACAATCAGATTTTATTCCATCCAATTTTGCATACTGAAATTTATCGATGTCATATATCGATATATTTTTCTTACTTAAATTTTCCGCTCTGTGCTCAATGTTTTTATCACTCGCAATGTTCATTGCAGCTCTGTTGTGTGAACCGTGTCCAATATTTGTATATAGACCTCATACGAAAATTAGCCAACAATTATTCTTCTTATGTAGACCCTGTGATCACGCGACTGCCGTCACACGTCATCACAACGACAAGACAAAGTTAGATATATTTTCTGGCGTGATCAGACGCGACGTAAAGTCATGTCTACGTGTAATTTAGGGTTTTTAACTCTCAGTGGGTGGTTGGTCACCACCTGCCGAGCACAAGACACCTTATCCTGCCAACGAGTATATCCGTTGCTCACTTTCTCTCTCCATTTGTTTTTATAATATACAAACTGCCCTTCATCTTTTTTCTTGATTCACGTATTTACCGAATGTTTTCATTCCGATTCTCCATTGGAGAAAAAAATGAAATAACAATTTCATCACGCGATCTCGTAGTTTGTTTTTCCTCTCTTTTTCTTCCATTCTCCTTCGATTTATTTTTTTTATCCATACAAACTCCTATTCATTATTCTTATTCATATTGAATTGGAGTTTCACGCGGACCACAAGGGCCATTACTTTCAATTTATGCCTCACTCAATTGGTGAATCGGCAAACATTCGCGGACTCCCTGCGGATCACGGCTGGGCATTGGCACTCGCACAACGCCGCCGCCTTCATATCTCACATTCAAATAAATTTTCATGATGCATATATAGAGTTCGATGAAAATTGCTTAATTTTCTACATGGCAAATTATTGCTGCAAGTGCGATGAATCGTGACGCTGCTGGAGCTCGCGTTCAAATCGTTACAAAAAATATGTATGGTATGTACATGTAGATGTGTTGTGGATGAGTATTTGGTGTCCCCACGTATCTACCTCGCATGCATAATTTGTCTTTTGGCAAAATACGTGACCATTGCCCTATCCATTTTAAAGTTGAAAATCGGTATAGTTCGTGTGCGCATATCCCGTCTGGCCAACGGTAAAATTTGACAATAGGCTATATCGCTTTCGATGTGGTCGATTGGTGGAGAAACGAAAAAATTGGACGAGGGGAAGAGGGAGAACGTGTACGGGTGAAATGTTCACGAAAATGTATGCGCACACGGCCAGATTCACAAGAAGGGCTGTAAATCCAGCCTTGGGCAAACCTCCACCGTTCTGTATTCCATACGAAATTGTACCCTATAATATGTATATATATCTATCTCTCCCATACGTGTTTACATATAAGTATATACATCTATATATTTGAGTATCGTGCGCATATTCGTCGCCACAGCCCTTCCCTGTTTTGGTGAACGAGTATACAAAATACATATGCGTGTATGTGTTCATGCAAAGAAAATCGAGCCAGTGACCCACAGATCAACATGTTGATATTTTTCATAGGCTAAGAATTACATTGCTTCTGTATGATATTTTACTTACAATAAAATGACGCCTTTCTACAAAAAAGGAGATACTTCAATAACTTTTAAAAAGTTTTTTGAAATTTCAGATGCGCCATCCAACGCTAAAGATACTGCGGGGTTGATGATCATCAGTTTGTGTGAATGATGAATGGATCGAGATAGTTTGGTTTGGGATTTAGTCATCAGTCTTTTAAAATCGTCGACAGAAAGATGAGAATAAGGGAGTAAGAAAAAACGTGATGTGCCTGAAGCAATATCTTCATCTAATATGCTTGAACAAATAAAAATTGTGAATGTATGAAATATTTATACAAAATAAATCTGGGAAGAATTTGATTCAATATCTAGATAAAATTCAAGAAATGATCAATTATAATTTTGATCTGTTATATTTATCGAATGCGTGATTCACATGGACACAGTGCAAAATAAGAAATATTTTGAACACAAAAATGTCAAATTCAACTCGACGAACAGTGTTTTGTGTTTGAAAATGAATTCCAGTTCTATAGTAATTTGTATTTTTGTTCAGAATAAAAATTATTCATTTTGGACAGTCAGTCGAATGGTCATGATGTCGAAATATTTGTGAATAGCTTTGCACATGTTAAACTCATATATTTATTGGGGCAGTTGTGATTGCAAATGTTGCCAAACTATGGAATGAACGTCGAAAATATACTCAGAATTACGACAAATCTAATCAATCGATTACATGAATTAATTTTCTTGAATTATTGTACACATTTCTGATAGTTATGAAAAAAAATTGAGGAGCACTTTTGTTCTGCGTTTTCGATCAAGTCCCAATTCTTCCCGTTGTAAAACTATAATGAGGAGGTTAGGTGACATGTGATATCTGAGTAACTCCGTCATTTACCAGAGTGTGTTCCATATTACAAAATATTCCTGAACAATCCTCCAGTAAATAAATCGACCCGAGAACTTTTCAAATATAATTTTCAACATTTCCTATCGTCATTCGTGTTTGTTAGAGTTTATTAAATGTTTACATGTGTATATTGACTAATACATCCACATATTCATACAAGGAACCTCCACAACACTATGCAGGACGTATAGTTCACCCTCGCACGTTCACGCATATACTCACCACAAATTAAACTCACGCACAGCCCCTCCGGCAATACGCCAACTAATGAAAGAGTGGAGCGATGAATATGGTGAATGTGAGGAAAAAAGAGAGAGAGAGAGAGAATAGAAGGAAGTGGAACACAAAGAAAGACTTAATAACTTTGATATGATGAAAATTTAAGGATATTTTTCAAATGCTTGGACATGAATTAAAAAAGTTAATTATTGATTTCCACATGCACACAACATTATTTCAGTAACCACAAAAATCGAATATTCTCAATAAAATGCTCAATGGACAAAACCGATGGATGATTTATGGAAGAGAAATAATTTTGCATACTCCTGTATTCATAAAAATAATCATGGAAGAGATTGTTCCCTCGATACTGGAGTCTAGGAACATATAAAGCTATGACAAGAATCGCATTTACAACTCTTGCACGAAATGATGACGAAGATGAGGTTCTACGATAGAATTTTGACAAAAAATTTTTTCTCTGACAGACAATTCTGCAATTATTCATCAAAATAATAGAACTTCACCATCCGTATCTCTTTTTTGTTATCACATGGATATCTATCGAGAAATATATAAATTCTGACAACTGCGAAAAAAGAGATAAAATGTAGAACAAAAATCGAGATTATCCGCAGAGAATTTGGTGCATGTTTGCGCTGTGGGTGCTCAATCGAGTCCCTAATAACTTCCGAAATAATATTCTATCACAAATTAATATCTACATATACCTAGTGCAAAGACTAATTTCATGCCGCGCGACTTTACCATGTTATATTTTCACGAACAAATATAGATGCACTACAGCTTCAAAATTATGTTACTCGATCACGCAATCATATGTGAATACATGTAATAATTCATCACATCAAGAATTAGAGAGTATCGTTTTAGAATATGTCAAAAAAAATAATAAAAAAATAAGAAAAACCTTTCGTCTCTTTGAACAACAATTAATGTATCATCAGAAATTCAATCATAAAATTCAAATATGCGGAATCAGGAACTTGCTATTGTTTTCATTGTTTATCTCCACCTTTCATCCCTATCGCAAATTCTGAATGTGAAGAACTTTTCCAAAATTCCAATAGTTTGATAGTGTCCATCAGAATCCGACTGGGAACAACAATATTCAATAAATGGAAGACATCATGGTTGAACAGAATGTTTGACTAAGAAATACGAAAGTTTTTTCATATATTCCAAGTTCCCATATTCGTAAATCCATAATAGAGTCCCTGTTACAAACATGAAAGAAGAATAAATAAACAGAAAAAAAAAACAGTAGAGAAATGTACGAAAAAAAAAATTGTGAAGTGTATATTTTGAAAGGTGAATTCGCCACGCGCTTAAGTCAACAATCCATTCCACTTCTATCAAATTGTAGAGATTGAAGAAAGGATTTCAACCCCCATTCATCAGTTGTGTTGTATATTTTGTCAGAATTCAACAGATCAATTGCATCGATTGAATAATAAAAGTAAAGCTTCTTCTTGTGTGAGCATTCCATTTCTTTATTCTACATTCTCCTATCCACTTCCAGGACAATTCACGGTCCTTGAAATCAATAGGCATCATCATTGATCCCCGGATCGATCGTCGAACAATAAATAACTAGAGCAAAAAAAAATGAATAGAAGAATGTGAACGATAGTGAAATAGACAAACAAGCAGACAAGTCTGTGCCTACCTGATGTTTGAGTCCATATATACTATCCATCTTCAAATAACATATATACACATATTTCATGTTAGTATATGTGAATGTAACTTGTGGTTTTGTCGTGTGAGGTTCTCGCAGGTACAAATGTATACACAACACATCTGAGCAATATGCGGTTGTGTACGTTATGCCGGCAGTTATGCGATTGCCTTGGTTGCGTACAACTTGCATGAATTATTCATAGAACGTTCTCAATATTATATGTAATATTCATATCAAATTTATATAGATTTTTATCCACACATTCATGTCAATTATTCGTGCAAATAACATTCATCGGTTCTTTCTCCACCTGATAACATGATTCGATGGAAGGATGGAATCTGTGAACATATTTTGGGGGAAATCCTTCCAAATTAAAAGTAGAAAACGAACTGCCAACCAATTTTTAATGATATAAGTTGTATATCATCGAACTATTCATTTAAGTTATTGTAATGAGTTATAAAGCCAATGAATAAACACCTGCACAGATTATACGGTATTCTAGACATCTCTCTCGCCCACAACACTAAGCAATTTAGGTAGTAATTTCAAACTTACATCGGCTTAACTTTAGGGGTAATGAAGTGGTAGGCAAATTGGATCACACGAGCGGGTTATAAAGTTATTGAACGTCATGGCGGAATAGTGTATGTATTTACGTGATCATCGTATGCATGTACGATATAACTTCATAAAAATTATCTGTGTAACTTTGTCAATCTTGAGGGTTTGTGATATTTATTGAATAAACGAAGAAAGATTGATTATGTAATTTTAGAATCTATTGATGAAACCACCAGAATGAACTTCACAGTTCGTTAATTCAAAACTGTTTCACTCCCACGAAATCAGCGCTCTCCATCTTTTTTATTTATGTGCAATGACAATAATTCATGGATTGAAAGTTGTAATCAATCAAAATAATTCAACTTTTAAAAAATACAAATCAAATTACAAACGATTGTAATTGAGTCATCCATAATGGTGTCATCATGTGATACCAAAATTTCATGTTAATGCAAATATCGTCATGAACCATCTTGTACGTTTTTCAATGACATGGATTTTATTAAAAATTATATTGAAGCGTCAAATGCAAGTTGCGAGACAAAAGAATAGAGGCGTGGTGCTTTACTTTCCATTGCGCCTCTACGAAGATGAATGTAACTGCTTTTATATACTTCTCTATCAGCATTTCGTGCAACTCTAACCACAGATGGAGGTGGTTTACTATTATTAAAAGCCATCTATGGTTTACTGTGGAATGATCGTCGCTATTGATTGTGCATATGCACAGACATGCATGAGAAATATTGTTGTCTAAACGCGGTTGTATATTCGCTGACGCTTATCGCACCACAAGTACAAAGCTATGCAGATGTGTATTTATGGCTTTTGAACATTCTCTCTAACATCAATTTATGTTATGTATATGTATGTATATTTATTTATGTATATGTACGTAACGAATAAATAATTCCATTATACTGACAAATTTTTTTGCGTTTTTCTAATTTATGAATTAGGTGATCGAGAACCATGCAATAACAAACTGTATCGATTCCATAATGCTTGAACAGGTTTGAACGTAATCCACTTTCCCTGCCAGTTAAAATGATTTTCAGTTTACATTAGATTGTGAAATTGTTTAATTTCTTCACTGATAATTTATTTTAACAAGTATTGTAGCATCATTAGAATAAATTGAAGATCTGCTTCTGATCGACTCCAGTATTGCAGAGTATAACATCCGGAAAATATTTATCTTAATTTTCCTCTATAAGTGAAATAATTTACTCTGAAATAATTTCCAGGCTGACATGAATTTTGTTGAGCTACTCGTTCATAACAAAAAATTTCCTCAGGAGATCCAAACAAACGGGAACGACAATTTTCAATCGTTCAAAGTAAACAAATGTTATAATATCTCATTCAGTTTTTGACAGAACTCTGATCTTCAACAAAAAGTATTTTCTATTCATTGCTGTTCATCAAGATAATGAAAAGTGAAGGACGAATCTTTAATTCACTAGAATCTCTTTTCTCCTCCATATTCATCTCTCTCCAATTAAATGAACAAACAGATAAATAAATAAACTGGCACAAAAGGAAAAGGAGAGTTACATTTGGTGGACGACATACATTGACGAATATAAGGAGAATCGATCGGTCATGCGCAATAGGGAGCTCAATATGAAGTTGAAACGGGTGGACGACAACGACTGTGTATATAGTTATATAAAGGCGATAAACCGAGAAGGAAACGAGGTAACGCAGGGGCTGTGTGGGAGTTCGCGGATGGTAGCGGGGGTGTGGTATACTATAGAATATATATGTTGTAAATGAGAGGAGTGAGATGAACGAGATGAGCGGGGGTTGTTTAACGTTTGCGCCGGCTCCGCACTCGTTTATGGGTTCTACCAGCCGCGCGCACAGTACGCAACGTCGTATATCCTGGTGGTGGGTACCATGTCATGTGACTGGAGGCGTTACCACACCCCCGGCGGCGGGGGCGCCACGGCGCCTCTCGCCTCGAGCACAGTGCGACGTCGCGACGCGACACGTGCGGTCCACTTTACCTATACAATACGAAAATCACTTCCTTCCTGCCTTCCTGCTATCATCGACTTTACGTACGGACAGTGTACGACGCCCTCACGCGGACTGTTAATTCGTGCGCGGCCGTCCATCAGCCCCACCACTTAAACATTCTTCATAATACACCCTCGCGATATCTTACGTTTGCACTTGTGTTATTACTTGCAATACATAAACAATTTTATTGATATTGTTCATATTATTTTTCTTATTATTCTTTCTTTTTTTATCAATTATTTTTTATATTCTCCCGTTTTTCGTCTGTATTGTTCGATAACCTCGATATATGCCTTGGTAAGCTAGTGAACATGATTGTATCCCATAAATGATCAGGTGTACAGCTTATAAATTTTAAATATCGGGTGTAAATTGTGAATTGTTGGTAAAAAGGTGAGTTGGTGATTTATGACCGTCCTTTCTCATTTATTCATAAAGATAACTCTTTTGTTATGTCGGTCCTTCAATTCCACGCGAAACCTATCAAAAATGCAATGGCAATTGAAGGATTTACAGTGACAAAATCGTGGCGATTGAATATAAGGAACAATCAATGTTTGATAAGTGTGAAAATTCCGGGCACTTAGGCCGTCGGTATCGAACAAGACTCACGGCATTCTTTTCATATACGGTGAAACGTGTTTGTATCTGTGAACGTGTAGCACACCAATGAATTCCAATGTAAAAAATAGTTCATCGACGTTATGAAAATGCACACGAACCTAATGAAACGGAAATTGGAAAAATTCGCATTCCCATTTTGGTAAATTTCGAGATCAGAAATAAACCTTCGTTTCGGACAAGGGAGATAATGTACCAATGTGTTGACAAAGTTCACAAAAATATTATTATCAGCCTGTTGTTTTTTGTTCGCGAATTTGGTGCGATCCATCGAATTGTATGAGGAAAAGAAGCTAAGCTCACGCGACCTACTCACAAACCCTAAAATATTTCACTTAGTAATGTATACACATCTATATATTTCATTTATATATGTGGTCAAAGTTTTTGCAATTAAAAGTCAGTTGTCGCACCTCTGGGAGTCGTATTTAACTTTGCTTAACTAAATTCAGCTGACGTAACGCCCCGGGGAGAAGAAACGCCGCAGTTGGCGCAATCCAAACTCTCTTCTTTTTGCTTCTTTCACAAGTTTTTATGTTCTTCTTTACCTATAATCCCATTCTATGTCTTTGTATTCTCTTTTTTTTTGTAGTTTTCTCCAATCTCCTCAACATTTTCTCATCTTCTGTGAAAACGTTATTCATCATTTTAACACTTTTCTAATCAACAACTTCATATCTGTCATGACAAATAATTAATAAAAAATATTATAGGTACAGAGATGATTCTTTGGCTGTATTTGATCAAGATGACGTATTATAATTTACCTGACACATGAGTGGTGAAGCGGTATCGGATTAGGCACAACTTCGTGCCATCATTATTATACATACAAACATCGATTGTTTCAACGTCAACACGACGATATCAACGACGATATCAACGACGGCGAGTGATACAAACGCCATCATGTCTTACCTTGCTCTCGACTCGAACGCCTGGCAGGTGAGTTGTTGGTCATTTATCTGATGTATCTTCGCATATATCTTGGGTGTATGAATAAATTATGGCGTGCGTCCATAAGAGGAAAACTGCATCAAGATTTATCAATTGAGAGTAAGTGAAATCTCCTTGACTTTATACGAGATTGATGCTTGGTTTGCATTCGTGTTTAGGCTCGAAGATAATCAATATCTACCGACCATCCGTAATATCCATGCGTTTCGTTGAATAATCGAATGTGTAGAGCTGTTTAATTCAAATTAGATGAGCACGATTGTGCAATGAAGATCAAGACTTGGTGAATCACGATATACTGACACGTGAAATCGAAGACTATCAATATTTGTTCCGTGATTCTACCTGGAGTTTGGCACAAAATTATTGAACACAACGTTACAAAGCAGCTCTGAATTTATCATTGTGACGTATACTCCGAATTAGTTTCATTGAGACATTGGATAGATTGTAACAATACATCTGAGTTCTTGTCCAAAGCGTTTGAAGAATCTCATAGGCACCGATGTCATACCGGAACCAAAACCCCACAAATATAAAACCGAGCGCATTTTCTAATTTGCATTCAATTTCAAGTGTTGAATGAACAATTTCTCAATTTCGAAACCGATTTACAATTCATCGCACGAATGAAATTTTTCCTCTCTATGTTTCGATTTGTTCACAGTTTGAAATTGATTCCGAATGGCATTCATTCAATTAACTGCAAATCTTTTTTTCCTCTGATCTGAATGCATATTTGAGCATAGATTAGCAACCTGACGAAGTAGCATTCACTACATACAAAGTTTGAGTACAATACTAGCGCTCGCAAGTAGAAACTATATATATAATAACCTGCTCTCGTGATTGTTGCTCATTCTCAGGTCTTGCTTTATTCAAATTTATTGCCACACATCATCGCTGACGACTGCCACCAACGTCTAGCCATCATTGAAAATGTTAAAAGTTAAATGGATCAGTAAAGTGCATGACATCACTCCAATCTAGAATGCGCCGAGCATTTTTAAATGCCCTATGAATATTAATAACCAATATCATACATGACGTGCCATCAAACTATAATACCCGTGTCTATCTCAATAAAATCCGTGAGAAATTTGAGGTTCGTGACTATAACATTTCGTCAAACATGCACGAGACTCTGATTAATTTTTCCAATATGAATAAAAACTTTTAGGTCTATAAATATTTGTTATGAGAAATTCTCTAACGTTTCTGAATTTGTGGCTATGTCCATGAACATTCATTTTACTGAACTTAGTAGAATATACTTCAATGAGTAAAGATGGAACGTTGAGTTAACGGAAATGTACGGCTTCGACCTAACTAGCGTCAGAAATGCGGAAACAAAGTTAGCTAACCCCGACTAAATTGAATTCCTGATAAATTTAACGGCTTCACTCAGGCTTTTCCCGTCAACATCGTATTGTTCTCACACAAGTATCAACTTACTTTGTTTGTTTCTGTCATCCAAATGTATATTATTATATTCTAAAAGCAGCGAACAATGATACTATGTCCAGAAGTTAGATTATGCCGAAACAGAAAACCGAAAAAGTGCAATTCCAGGATTCACAAGTTGGACACTTCGCAATTATTATTGTATTGACAATTTGCAATTATTAAATAATTATTTTCTTGATGGATCAATTGCATTACATACTTGACAAAGAGTACATTATCTTCAAAAAGTTTTCTTAACATTTGCTTGTATGTACAAGTCAACGAGGTTGTGGTTAGGGATTATTCATGTATATATGAATGAGGATTGACGAGTATTTGCACATTTTCCAATAAAGCATGATCCAGTCGCGTGGCACTGTCGAGTGGTGGGTCGTGTCTTTGGTTAGAATAACAAGGGGACTATCATCCCTGGATTATTACTCTTTCTATATGAAACTTTCTATGTACAGCGTATACCACATCACGAGGATTGAGACTTCAGTCAGTTACACCAATACATAGATTTTGCGAGAAATATTGTCAATATCGATGTGTACATTGAAGACACTAGGAATATAGCAAGGACAAAGAATAACGTTGATTGACGAAGTATTTCTATACTCGACATGAGAGAACAAATTTGATCGTGATTTAGATAGAGAGTTTGATTTTTGTCAATTGGAAGATTACCCATTATAATTTTATAGAAAATAATAATGACTTAATTTTCATTATAAGTTCACACTGATGATTTGAAGTATGAACTTGAAATGTGACTACTCAGCAGTTATCTGAATCTGAAGAAGTGATTGTGATTAGAGATATACTTTTTCAATTAATTGATAATGAATTGTCAACTATTCAAGTAGCAATTTTCCTCAAATGCTGCGTGTCAAATTGTTCAGTAGAACCTATTATGAATTCTATATCACGGATTTTCATTAAAATATTTTGCATGCAGAATAACGCAAACATTGCATGCATCCAAATTACGCTGCTAGCACTCGTGTTTCTTGCAATAGTATACCCACATTCCATTCCCTCCAATACTCACATTCAAGATGTGTTCGAAAACTTTTTTAAGTTCAAGTAGCAAAACAGTTTGGAATAACCCAACTTGATATCATGATTTGAAAATTGTAAATTGAAAATTACGCGCACGAAATTTTCAGTTTCAAATAGAGATTGAATGACAATTTGAAAATAAATTTGTGTCTCAACTTCAATTGAATGTGAAATGTTCAGTTCGAAATAGATTCATTCTATCCTTCTATCGTTGGGATCAACTTGAATCAAATTCATGAGATTCGATTCAACTTATTTTTTTCATCTTCATTACAAAATGAAAGGTCCGTTAAAATTTGAGCTGTTTGTCGCGATGCGATCGCGTCTAATACATGATTCACTATTTTACATGATGGAATAAGGGGAACAGTTGGTGTCTACATCAAAAACTCACCGCACTTCAAAGTTATACACCAGGGCGCGATTCATGCATCTACATCTCTTTCACTCGACGGGGCTTCGTTCGTTTGCTCAAGTCACAGAATTGAGGGATAACTTCGAGGGAAGGGTGAACGAAAAATAAATGATACCTGAATTAGTGTAATCGTGTGATGGTTTGCAAGGGAAATGGCAGGGTTATTTGGGCATGAGCAACGTCGACGTAGTTGAAATTGTGGGGGACGACAAATTGCATTCAAATCTAATTTTGGTTTGAAATAACTGTCGTTGCGACGACGTATTGGGCATCACTCTCCAGATATACATTCGGGAATTTTTTTTAATTTCTTATCTTTTTTCTCCCCACTTTTCTCTCCAAACTATGGAAATTGTAGCTGGGATCAATTCCCCGTTGCTAGACGACATTATTTACGCACATTTGGTGGATACATGATGGAAATTATCATTCGTTCTTCATTTTGGGGTATAGAAAGAGTTTATTCACTGTAAAAATGTTTATGATTTACATGTGGTTCTGGACTATCTCATCAAATTCATAATGGTGCCATCGTATAAGCAATTACAACCACGCAATTTACTCCGGAATTTGATTACGGAATTAATACACGGTGGGGGTGGAGGATAGTAACAATTACCTATTCAATCCAATATGTAATTCGGAATATGAAAGTCATTCTTCATCATAAGGTCCAGACAAAATTGTGCAATCAAATCTGTCTACAAACTCAGAAGATGAAAATAATGAATGATTTATCCAGATAATGACCATGGCCGCATGTGAAATTGTATTACTCTTAGAAGAACATATTAATTGAGCTTTATCTCCTGAACAAAAACCCGCTATTGACTTTGCACTACGGTATATCATCACATTGCAATTTTTGGTGAAGAAGTGGCAATTGAATAGGATAAGTTCGAAGGTAACGAACCATTTATGGGGAATTAATCTCACTCATGAACTGGATTGTGTAGAAATAGACAGTTCACACCAATACTTCACCATGGTTCTTTCATTTCGTGCTCTTTTTGTATTTACGTAAGGTCTCCGTGAATGTTGAGTTTATACTACATACTAGTGATCAAGGCATGGGGAACAACCAATAGCATAGGATTTAAGTATTGACTTCTCGCTGAATTTTGCTAGTGATGATGTACCATGAAAACATAATAACATCAAACAGTTTCCACTCTATTGTCGACTTTTTGGAACAACTTTTCTCCAAGAACAGGAATCATAATTTATCAAAATAGATTCTATTCAACAAACTCGAAACTGACTCTTTGGTGAGAGCAAATTTGAATATTCCCACTCTGCTTGTGAGTATAATTTTGGTTATACATTCGTCCACTGAAACACTGACATAAAATTGACATAGCACGAATGTTTGGGACAAAGTATAATTGATGAATAATTGATAATGCGTCAGTTACCGTCGAGTCCATATGAGTATACTCAACAACTGATTCGGTGGGCGTGATACACCAAGGTCCGTTGTTTAAACTCGATGACAATACAGGCTGCTGGTTCATGGCTCGTATGCAACTCTATTCACAATGAAATACCCGTCGAGGCAATACAAAGGGCTCGCAGGTACTTTGTACTAGAGTGTCGGTGTACATTCTTCAATAATGCACAAGACAAATTCAGTTGACGACGCGTTTCAACATTGACCCCCTTCACCTCCTTGCTCTATTATCAAATAAATAACTGAAACTTCGAACAAAAGGAATGTTTTTTGAGTGCAAATGAGTGATGCAAACAACAAAATTTCTTTGTGTTCTTCTCCCTTCCATTTTTTTATCTCTCATTTAATTCATATTAAATTCTAATATTGTAGCTGTACCACAATCACTCACTCTGTCCGTCCACACCCGTGTTTTTATATTTAACCCGTTCTGCTTTTAGTAATTAAGAGCGTAAGAGCGAGACGAAGGAGCTGAGCATCAGCCAGGCAATAGTGAGTTTGCGAACGACTGAAAAAAGTTGAGAAAAAAGAAGATTGAACGAGGAAAAAAATATTTAAAAAACATAAAAAAAAAGTATACTGAGATGAGAATGAAAAATAGGAAAAAAAAGAGGCAGACTAAAGGGCTATGAAGGAGAGAGACATGCGAGTATAGATATACTGTGGTAGCCTCGTAGTACGCGCAATGTCACCCTCCTTTGTTCTCAACATTTTATGTTTTTTTTTCTCTACAAAACATGGCGCACCAAATGTATCTACATGGATATATATGTCTATATTATTTGACGGGAGAAACAGTAACAATGACTGTGTATACGTCTACACATGCATGGAGTCCAGTGTTTAGCTAATATTTGCTTGAACCATTTTTCGGATTTTTCGAGAAGTGCCTTTGTTATAAACTATGATAAAGCAAAGATGCAGACTTGAATATCTTCTGTAAGATGTGTTACTCAAGTACATAGACACAGTGAGACTTGAAAACAGAATATATTTGCGTAGATGAAGTGTGAGTTGATCCTCTGAAAAGATGATGAATCAATTGGGACAAATAATTATATATGTTCTTTGGAATGTTTTATAGAATACAAATAGATTCTGGATGTTTGTAATCAATACACTCATGAATATAATTTATTAGTCATTTCCAAACACATTGTTCAGAGTACAGTCTCTTCCGCAAGCAAAAAATTCCATCAAATCACATACCCTACTTCATTCATATCTTCACTAGCGATTCTAATGAAGTTCAAACAATTCTGTCGAATTTTCTATGATGCAATGATTACTCTTACAATTAGGTGATGGTAAACACTCGAACTTGTCGCTATGCAATGGAATTGCTCTCACTGTTGTTTGTTTGATATAAGTTTAGTGGTTTCATAATACGATCCTATTGAAAACAGTTTTAGATCAACAGTAGATTTTATCCCAAACGAAACCCATCTACTACTTCTCAAATTTTCTTTTTGATTTCAGAATTCTTTCCAGACCTGGTTTCAAGTAGGCTTCGATGAATTCTAGAAGTGAAAATCGTTAAAGATTCATGATAAAGTTTGATTTTGAATTTTTCCATCTAGCTTACATCTAGTACCAGAAAAAAAAACCTATCTGCACATCTATTGAAATATATGAATACATGAGAATACATTAAAGAGAAAACGAACCTTTTTAACGTGGGGGAATGAGTCGGTATATATATATGCACTCACAAGGGGTGAGTGACGGAGGACAGAGAAGGGTCGAGACTTCATTCCTTATATGAAGTGTACATAGGATATAGGCAAAAGGGCGAGGTCAATACTGTTGGTGGCGGTGACGAAATGAATTTTGCCAAATTAACCATGAAATAGACTCCCTTAGCTCTCTATATTGTGCATAGATATTTAATATACCATTCGTCTGTGCAAGGCTCCAATGTATTTACCACTATAACATTCGATATAATGTCTCTGTTGCATAATCACTGATGAGGAAACTGGTTGTTTCATAAGTATGAGTCTTCCTGCTGAATTTTACGTTCTGTTCTGGTGACACTATTCACTTCATCCTTTCGATATCTATTCACACGTATTTTGTCGGTGAAATGATATGAACTAGTTTGGGTTTTTCAGTTGCTCGTACTTTTTTTACTAGATCGATTCGAGAAAGATTAACGGAAACGTGACAAAAATTTTAACCTCGAGAGACTAAGACCTCTAGACGATGTAGAGAAAAGTGGAATTTATCAAATTTCGGATGTGTCCTCAAGAATATTTTCTCATTAATATTCAATTGTTAGTATTGAACATTCTGATCTCTGAGTCGAATGTTACATCTAATAGTGACTTTTGAGTTCGATCAAGAATCGTGAAATGAAACTCTACTATTTTCCAGATAAAATTGAGAATTGACACATCACCTCTATAATTCCATTTCTTCAGGAATGTCTACATTATATGCAGACAGATATCGGAAAATTCTGTATGAAAACTGAAAATTCAAAATGAAAATGAAAAAATGAAAAATTAGTTTTTCGCCATACTCTAACATTAAATACATCAAGATAATCACGAAAGCGATAGGATAACCTCACCAGAGTCAAACATAAATTTTGAATAGAATACACTACATATAAAAAATCTCATATGTCGTATATAAAATCGGTTGCCTCGAGGAACGCGATGAGACTTGTTGATTCACGAGCGCACTCATGCCGATCCCCATATTGACAAATAAGAAAGCCCAACCCTTTTCTCATTAGCGGCACTTTGATGAAACCCGCCCACGTTATGACAAACTAGATTAATTTGCCGTCCATGAGATGCGCTTTGTGCACGGTGGATCGTTTATTATAAAATTACAACTGTCAGAGAAAGGCCCAAAACCATATCACAAATATTTCTGCAATGAGATTTTGCACCTGTCCTTAATATTGTTTGAGACACTCACGCATCATCATCATGAAGATTGCTTTGATTCAAAGAACAAGAATTTTTCTCTCACTCTTTTTTCGCATTCTCCGAGTGAAAGCCTCCACTGCATTGTTTTTTTTTTCTTCATGCTGTGGTTCACTTAAAGATATGTATGAGCGTCTTTTGTATGGACTCATATGCCATAAACAACATTTCAATGTTTTATAAACGAAATAATTCTGTTGGAAAACAATTGCAGATTCGATTCGAAATCACAATATACTTCGAAAAAATTTGACAGGTATTCTAATTCAATCTTAGTCGGCACAACTTCCTTATCATTCATGTCGATCTAAAGTTTCACGCATCATGAACCAAAATACGTATGTGATATCAATAAAAATTGATCACACTTATAATTATCATGACAAGCATCTATAAAGTTTGACGAAAACTGGGCAACTTCAGGAATATTTTTGTGGAATCAAATTCATTATACGCTTCATCCAGATCTTTTCTCTCTCGAGTATATGTATTTATAAATAGTGTAATTATTTCACGTCCGACCATACTGTCGAGAGCCCTGTTTTTATTGTAAAAATTTCGATGGCTTTAAAAATATTCAAGAGGTTGCGAGGGTGTAAGGGGATTTATGTATAACTCACGTCAGGCAGGTAATTAGCGGCTTTTGGCCAACTGTAATGGATACGGTGGAGCACTAAGCGAGAGACCCTTAACTTATTCAAATGAACTACGCTAACCCAAGTCCAGTGTGCGAGCCAAGATACGAAACAATATCGAAAAACCATTTGTAAAATACTAATTCTTGATGGCTATACCTACATGCACATCTGTAAACATGAATATATGTTATGTTGAAACAAAAATTCCGCAATCACGTCTCGTTTATTGTATATATTTATGTACATGTGTGTACATACACTTCAACAATAGAAAAGATGACAGTGATTTAGTTTCCAATGGAATTTAAACGTTTCAACATTGAAAGGTCGGATATTGATTTTATGTTGAACTGCGAAAGTGTGATTTGAATTTTGATTGTGGGTCCGGGGAGAGAGATCGCGTAACAGGATAGTGCACGCTTTGCCAGACTCACAAGGACCCTTGGAGCCGACGCTTAGTCGACTGGAAAATTGAAGGAATATACGGTTTTGAAGCGACAAACTGAGAGCGGCCAATGCGATATTTTTTTTTCTCATCGCTGTTTTTGTTATTCATTTATGTAGTGAATATATGCGATGGTCAATGTCGAATTGTGAACACTGGAGGAAATCGCGTGTGATGGACAATATGAAGAGTGGAACCAATGCAAGTTATAATGCACATTTCAATGGAAATACTTTTTTTCACGAATCCTTTTTCGAAATCTGCCGAGTGATGCATTTATTGACTGTGTATTTAAAGATTTATTCCTACCAATGGATGAATGATGGCGGAATTGATAATTTACGCTTCATTATCGAACGAAGTTCTCATCTTTGACCAAAATTGATTCACTCACACACAACGCCAAAACTGAAATAATAAACGAGAAAAACTCACCAACGCGTTTTCATCCAGTCTGACTTTCCTCATCGTTTCAGGACGCTAAGGTTATTCGAATTTCAATAATTATCGTGTGAAATAAATTTTTGTTTTTCTGAGAAGAAATAAAATTTGGTAGGTTTTGCAAGATTTTGATTGCAGCACCTTACAAATATCACAGCGACACTAAAGAAAGGGGAGTAATAATTCTCGTCACATTGACTATAGTATAAAGGCGTGTTTGGGAAAAATAAAAAAAGATACGAAGAGATGGCAACAACTGTAGACAGAAGTATATACATATAGTGAGATGAAACAAAAGATGCAGCTGGGCAAAATCATGGAGAGTGTATATAGTAGGCGTATTCGTAGACGAAACTTTTTCGAACATGATTACAATCTTTTTCTTGAAGATAATTCGATAATGATACAAGAGTAGCATAGTTTTTAGCATAAGAACATGCTAATTCAGTACTAGTCCTATAACATTAGATGACTATAATTTTGATGCCGTAAAAAATGGCTATTAAAATGTGATCGTAACGGCCTCATCGGTGAATATACTTTCATAAATGATCCACATTATATTTTATATATTATATTATGACCATACATATAATTAACTCCTTTTGTCAAGTAAACATTTTGAGTATACGATGGAAGTTTCAGTGAATGAACTTTTAAAATTGAAAAGTATTCGTATCGATTTTAAACTTAGATAGGAAATAGTGATCAACGTGCTGAAAGCAGATTTTTCAAGTTTGACAATATGATACCAATCCTAATATTGTTAATTTGAGGAAAATTCTGACGAGCTAAGTTTCGACTTTGCAATACAGCCTCAGTTATATTCCATAACACATCAATTTGTTCACTGCTACAATCATGAGTGTTATTTATTATGTGTGAACAATTTATCATTATACCAACAATTAACCGTTTACTCGTATATCAGTTACATCTTATAGTTGTGAAAATTGACTATTCCATCATCTTCAGGAATTTCAAATTAGACTTGATCCACCAGAATAGTTCGATTTTATTTCAAACTTAGTCATTGGAATGAAGAATAGTTGCACACTTGACGACATGGGGACGTTTCAATGAATGAAACACACAATAGAAACATCAGGTCATTATTCATGAAATTGTTCATATCGTTCAGTTAATAATATGAAACTCGTCTTCAATCTGTTGCACTTCATTTATCTATATTAATTCATCCATCAAAGCTCTGTCATCCAGATGCTAATGATTTCTAACACGAGAAAGGCTTGGTTAATAACAGATGTGTATCAAACTAACGAAACACATGAAAATATGCACAAACCTGTTAAAGAAACACAATCGAGCAACATTATATCTGCAGTGTTGATGGAAGAAAGTATGAAAATATCTTCATGTTTATATATAAATTGAAGTTATAATAATCCAGACCTTTTTTCTCAATGGTTGTGGTCACCGCATATTCACGCTCGTTTTCTCGTCTCACCTTCCCTCTCGCACTTTCTCGCCCCAGCTATGTTCCAATATCTCGTGGCTCCAATTAGTTCTGAACGTCAGTCCGCCGTCGGACTATTCGCCGTTCGTACATTCACAACCCTCAGCTTCATTAAGAAACAGTAATGCGTTTTGTTTTTCTTATCTTGTATATACCTTGGCCTCCAAAGCGAACGGACCCCAGAGACGCTTTTAATAATCTTCCATCGCGTTCTGAGATTTATTATTTTTGGACCACGTCGTGCTCGAATAACTCTATGTATGTATACATTTTATATGAATGGTAAAATATTTTTTGCGATGTTTATTATATTTTTGTGTGTATGGTATGTCAATGAAAAATAATTCTTCATTCAATTTCCTCTCGTTCCAAGCATGGAAACATCAACTTGATTCGAAAATGATTATGAATTTTTGTATATTTATATATAAAAATGAATGAGTCACAAGTGCATGCCGGTTCTTTGATTTAACGAGGCTTGGTGTCGGTTATGCGCTATCGTGGTTCGCTATAAACCAAACGGACCAGTCGGTAAATTAGAAGATCCCGGTCAGCTTTACTCGCGGGAGCCCCTAAAAATACAATTAACGAGTCGTTTAACGGGTTCGCTATTCGAGACAAGGAGAAACGGGAGAAGAAAAATAATGCACATATTATGGCAATAAAACAAAATATATAAAGGAGAAAGAAAGAGAACAACACGAAGTTTGTGCGATGTTGAATATCCTGCATGAGATTATATTTTCTTATATGGGGTATATGCTTTTGAATGTGTGTGTGCGTGCGTGTTGTATCTTTCAAGTCGAATATGGAAACGACAATCGCTACGATAAATCAAACGAAGAAATTCTTTCTCTAATGAATTTGTATGTTGTTACGCTCATTATTCATATTGTGGCATTTTTTATTATTGTCTTTTTGTTATCTAATATTCCAATCAGATATGAAAATTTCACTTCTCTCACTGATTTTTATAGTGAAAATCATTCAATATTCAAACATAAACAATATTGCAAGAGTTTCGGTACTTTTATCAGATACTTCGATGTAAAGTTGTTCAGGAATAAATTCGTGATAGTGACTTTTTCGACGAAGAAAGATGTGTTGATGTTGACGCAGATACTGACTAGACTGAATTTTGCATTCTTTAATCGACATTGGAACTCTCTACGAACGATCGCACCTTGAAGATACTCGTGGAGAGAATTTCGTAATTGCCGCGTTCATGTTACTTTCACACACGGTTGATTGTTCAAACTTTCTCGTGTACGCTCGATTATCAGGTTCCCCCCTTTCATTGGAAATAATCTTCCCACATGTGATTGTTAAACATTGTCCACTTAAACAAATCATCCCCATTTGAATTGTTAAGATGTTCATGTTCCGCATTGTCACATGCAATAAACATCGTAACCAAATCAAAAACTGATCATGAAAAAGCTGCGATGTTGTCAATAAATCATAACTCGTTTGAACAACCATCCAACATCATCAGAATCAAACTATTTGTTCAAAAGGAATCATCATGGTTGAAGATGTCAAAACAAAAGACGAAACATCAATGAGAATTAGAACGAAATAGTTGTGTCAGGTAGTCGGAATAGTAATGGGCAGAATGTTTCGTCACATCAGTCACGCGTTGAGAGAAGGTTGAAGAGGTGGATGCAGTAGGTGTTGGTTGTTGTATATATAGTTGAAGCTCCGCAGGGAACCATGACCCCCGCGGCGAGCATACAACTCCCGTGAGAGCCTCTGTTCGAATATAGCTGCATAATCGCTTGGTTAGAGGTATTACATGCCTCTCACTTTGCCAATTGAATGTTTTCTGCTGATGGCCACGTGTGCCCTACACAACACCATATCATCGTTGGGAATAATGCGCACTCTTGCAATTCACTCTACGCAAACGTGTAACCATGATATGGTTTTACTACAATAAATTAACTGTTTAAATATTAATAAATGCTCGCGTTGAACAATATATGATATATGGCCATTATATATGAGTACGCATGACCATATTTACAGTTTATAGGTGTAGGTATTGTGCAGTAGACGAGACGTACGCATCTGCACATGACTTACGTCACTTATACAGACATAATCGCAGAGAGAAATTATGGAGTCGCGATGTTAATGTGTTACAACCACAGTATTACTGTTAAGGGTCTTATGTATTGATTGAAAAAGTGAGATGATGAGAAAAATGTGAATGGTTCTGTGTCAAAAAAGATTATTCGAGTTGTTGAAGATGTGAAAGATTTTACCATTGTTGATAATTGTTTATCACTACTGGATTTTTATGACAGATACTGGATCAATTTTCATCATCATCACCTTAGAGACAATCACGTAAACAAAGCTTTCAAAACGTCATCAATAGGTTCGTTTGTTGTTTCATGATCAATAACTGCAAAACAAATGATTGGCAAAAAAGACTAATTTCACTCCTTTCATTACTGTTTCGTACATTGAATTGTTTCCTCCCCTGATTGATCAGGAGCATATATCATTCCCGCTACAAGACGCACGGTCTCACCAAAATTTTTTACCCTGTAATAATCACTGTATAAAATAACCTCTCATTTGTATTTATCAAATAATGCGAAGGTGGCTTTTTTGTTCAATGTAATTTTCACTATAGCCCCAAACCCATATTTTCTTCCTTTTTGAAGTCTATATATAGAACATTGGTGTTGGATACGCGTGACGTTATGTAGTGGCATATATAGCGGGGCACTGTAGTCTGTAATTAACCGGTAGCTTTTTTACTCGCGAGTAAGCAACATCCAACCGTTTAACTGGCCGCCGTTTATTGGCCGCTTGTGTGTATGTATAAAAATACATCGGTTACGTTTGAGTCTGGGTCCCGCCTACGGCGTTGTTGCTCCCAGGCAACACCGGAAAACGGAAGTATAATCTATCTACCACGTGGATTGACCATTCATATACGGATATGAACAAGCGCGCGTGCCCAGTCGTGCGTTTCTCAGTATTCTTTTTATTCTCTCTTGTGTTGTTCCTCATCTTATTTACATTCTCCCCCTGTTTACATTTGTCAACTCTGTTGAGTGTTAACATATGACACGAAAAGTTGGTGCGAAGTTTACTTTGATAATACTGACCACTACGATCTTCACCTTTTATCCATATTCATGTGTACATATTCTCGCTTATGGATAAATATGAGACAGCAATTCTTCACCCAAAGATTCGATGGAAAATCTTTTGTTAAGTACGTTTGATGAGAACCCCGAGTAGATTTTCCATATGATCATAAAGTTTCATCATCGACGCCTGTTTCTTTTTTTATTCTAATCGTGCGAACATTCGACGCCAATATTTCTTGTACGCTTTGCCTTATAAAAAAGTTTTTTTCGCTATTCATTGATTGTATCGTATAAAGATAAATATAAGTGTAGTTCGCGAGAGCTCACGTGCATTGATGTACATATAAAATACTATAATACCATTTGGATACTCAACACGCCATGTATCATGATTTCAGCTTTACACGTGTCGTTACTCGCCCTTTGAGTTTGTTCAAGTGAGCTATACTATATATTCACTATGAATATGCATGCAAGTATCTATTATGTACTTGTATGTATATATATCAGTCCGTTTTGTGTTAATTAGGTACAATAATTGCGGCACGTGACGCGCATTTTGTTTCGTCACTAATACAAACTCGTACGTTTATTCACATCACTATTGCGAGAGTAACCAATTTGGACAACACTGTAAAAAATCGAACACACGATATTCTATTGAGAACTTGCCATATTCAGTAAGATATTCTAAAAGCTAACTTATATATGAGTGACGTGATATGATGTTACATGTTGTTATTCATGTTGTTTGGGATATTTCACAACTCTGACTTTCTATGGATTGCCTGCATTGGGGAGTATAAATCATTGCAATGGCAATCTGATAATCAGAATGGACGGCTTTTATTAGATATTGCCCTCGTACAACTATGTTTCCATTTCGAAAGGTGAATTCATGTCATTTGAGGTTATATTATCAGAATTTTTCAGAACGATTAACATTGAGTTTCTCTTGAGAGGTGTCGTTCATTTATCATCCATGTTGCGTCATTCATCGCAATCTGAGATTGGCAAAACCCACTTCTGGGTCATGTGGAAGCGGTAGACATTCGGTGTTCCAGCAAACCTGAAATAAGTGAAAAAGTCAATTATGAAGAAATATTCCACTGGGGAGGTTGTCAATGTACCGTTTTTCAAACCTTATATTTGATTCATCAATAACTCACCTTGGTTCCAATTTTTTCACTGTCACATGGTGTACCATCCATGAAAATACCGGTATGGTGACTTTGGTGGTCCTTAGCGATGCATTGCAATCGTGACTTACAATTCACTGCATGTGAGGATGCATGATGTGGCTGCTGGTTAAAGAATATGCATTGATTTGTGTTGTATTCGCAGATAGATAATCACGATACTAACATTTATCGATGCTTTTGGAAATCCGTAACATCTACACTGGTCCTCCTCGTTCCAGAACAACTTGGGATTTGGAAGATGCAGTGACCGGGGTTTGTTGTGAAATATACAAGCCTGACGTGAACTGGAATTTTTTGCGATCATGCAATAGGTGTAACGGAAAATCGGAAGAAAAATACGATGACTATTACTCATCTACGAATTTCACGTAAAAATCATCGGGCCAATATCGCACTGTGATCGTAATTCAAAATTAGTTCACCTGAAAAATTTTTCAATTTCGCCCGGTGTTTTGCCATCGAATTTAAAACATCTTTTGCAAATATCGTCATTCGATTTCATAAGATGAGCGGCGCACATCCCATTATCAAGCCTGAAAAATGGCCCTCCCTCATGGCTTGCACCAAACCTGCGGCAAGGAATTTGGAAAATAGAAAGTTTTAAGTGACGAGATGGCATGGTTGTTTCAACTGAACAGATATTAATACATATGAGCTATTTCATGAGCTCCAATCCGGGTTGTTCCGAAATAATGCTCTGTTGAAATAATAGCAATTGTTCTATCCTTTTTCGCTTGTCCGTAGTTATACGAAGGGTTCGGATCACGTGCTACACCTGCAATGCACCGAAGTAGTGATAGAAACTGTTTACGATGTTCAACTTAGGAATTCAGTCTAGGGAAATTCTTTGAGAAATACCATACCGCCAACTTTTCTCAGGATCGTTTCACTTTCCCCTGATTCAGAAGTTGCTGTCACCATTCGGAATAATTCAGTACTGAAATTTCATTACATGAATTTATCAAGAATCTTGAAACATGCACAATATTATATAGTTGAAACAGTAAAAAAACACTTCCATAACTTGTTAAAATCAATCGAGAATTTCCCGTTTTATCCACCATTTCTAAACTGGAGGTTGAAGCTGATTCTCATGTCAAGTTGCTGAGAACATCTGACCTGAATGCGCGTGATTAAATCAAACCTGACGAAAATCAATTTTGACTTTTGCCGCACCTAGATACGTCGCTTCTCAATATTGTGTTAAATTACTGAATCGTGAATCGACATGACAATAGTGAAACAGAATGGAACATTCGTTATGACACGACAGACGCGAAATGGAGCCCAACTTGGAAAAATATTCCTCATGTGACATCACGTCATGATATATCAACCAGGAAAATTTGGGGATCATAAGAGTTTAATCAATCCCAAAATATTTCATTAAATTTTCCGAATATCAAATTGAGATTCGGCTACATTCAAGACCTGTGATGCGCATTGCAAAAGCTTTATCGAATACACGCTCATGGTAAATATGATGATGCATCTCCTCTCATGTGTTGTTAATGATAATGTTAGTCTCTTAAAATTGAATAAGTTTGGTCTTGATAACAATACCCTGTCAAAAATATGGCGACGTCATAAGAATGGGGTGGAATTGACTCATACTCTTGAAGAGTGTCTTCCATAGCGTCTAAAATACAAGTTGCATGCATCATCTCCTTCTGATAGCTGCTCTGTTTGTAACAAGCACTAACCAATGTCGGGAACGATTCTCGGTTCTATACAGTCAGAACAATTATATTTTATTCGTATTCACATATCTTTGAACTAGAATCCTCACAAATGTACTCACCGTCCCAATGATGATCCCTGCTACGTTCAATTTGATTCTTGGTTTTTTTATTTCTGAGAACAGCATCTCGACATTATTCAGAAATGTTATAACGTATGATGCAATTGCAGTATAATCATGTCTGGAAAAATGTGATACCTGACGTTTTCAAGAAGTTTGCGAAAAGAGTGATCTGCTTATGTTCAAACCAACATGTACTCACAGTTTTTCAGCTATATCATGATTGACAATTACGAGAATTTCTATATAAACAGTATGTGGAAATGGAAGCAAAGATTTTTGCCATTCAAGAGGTTCATCACCTGCATAATTGAAGCCAATTTGATTTCTTACTTATCCAATCCAACAAAATTATTAGACAAATTTAGATTATTAATCATCCATTACCATCCATTTCGTAATTAAGCTCACCATCCGGTAATACTTCCTTATGTTTCGGCATCGATGATTCGAATACTGTTTTAGATGTCGGCACGACTGATCTAGTTTCTGGATTATATTGAAGGTTATCTATGACATGATGATGCCCAATAATTCCATGCTAAACAAAAAACGATACTGCAATTCAATTTTTCAGATATTCAGCAAAATTATACAATAACAACTCTTCACGATGAGGAGAGATATTATTACGAATGTCTGTCGTCTATGATAGTACACTGCTGTTGCACAAGTTTTTGGATCTCGATAAACTGTAAAAGGACCCACATCTGCCATGACCTAATAACATAAAGATTGAAGTATTTAGACAGAAAATGGGGTCCATTTCATTTCAATGACATTCCATAAGGCAATTGGTGATAAAATTAGGTACTAACATGGTCCACCAATTCGAGAAGGACATGAAAACGTTCATGCGGCGACCACACTGGTACATTTTTATTCGCTAGAGAAGATTCAACGGGGTGCAAATTCACTTGAACACTGTGACTATGCTCTACTCTCACTTCAAATTGAACAATCTCGGGTATCTCCGTCGAAACACTATCCAAAAATATGGAAAGAATCATCAATATTGAACAGTAGAGATTCATTTGGGTTGTTCTATTGTTTTTTTTTCACGAAATTTCGCAGCTGCTTCAAAGTCAATTTTCCGAGGAAACTGCCATGTTTACAACTAATCGCAAAAACGGTTGTGGTGTATGTATATGCAAACGTCCTAATCACCTCGGTTTTCTATTCAGATAAAAAAGCCACTAAGTATTGTTTGGTAAACTTCAGACACTCATCGTCCGTGACAAAGTGCGGATTCAGAAAACCAATAAGAATCGTGTGCAAGCAGTAATGATAATACCAATTTTTTTATGGGCAATTCATATTTTCAACCTTCAATGGAAAATAACTGGAAACTGATTTGAAATTCGTGCTGGACGACAAACGGGTTTATGTATGTGATACGTCACTCATCATGACTTCGGATTCGCGTGTACTGCGAAACATAATTTGCAATTTGTGTTTGTACCCAGAAAGTAAATAAGTTATAACTGAATAGATTGTATAAATCTCCCATTCTCATTGATGGCACACCATAACTTCACATATTGTCATACTCTCTGTAATTTGAGGTGATTACAGCTTGAATCATCTAATGAACGAGATTATGAGTCATGAATTGAAATATCAAGTACCAATATTTCGGAATATATTCGGAAAGCGAATGGAAATCGAGTCCTTGTCGATCGGAACGACAGTTCTAGCATTTTCTACACCGTAAAAGTATTGATGCGTAGTAGTGAAATGGTATCGGAATGTTTTAGTTGAACAATCTTTTCCTGAAAGATGATTTATTGCATTGACAACATGAAATCGTAAATTTTCTGCTAACTTATCATATCGCGTGAATAAATTCACTGTTTTGGAAATTCGTATTACGTTGTGTTGTTACAAATACACACCCTCATAGATATTCATTTCCTTTTAATCCCCCTTCAGCAGTACTGTTAGACATTTAGTCTTCCAACATACCTGAAATGAAGGATAAAATTAACCTGCGATGAGACGACTGCGCGAAGAAGATACGAATGTACCGCTATCCAAACAAACACTTTTCACCAATTAACTACCTTGGTACTAATTCGTTTTCTATCATACGTGGTACCATCCACAAAAATACGATGTGGTGACTCAGGAATCTCCAGCGATGCATCGTAATCATGAATGAGGAGATGTGGGATGTGGCTGTTGCTTGATCAAAATACCCTGCCTTGTGGTGTTGTTGCGGAAAGACAATCACGATACTAACATTCATGGATGCTTCTGGAAATCCCTAGCATGTGATACCGGTCCTGCAAGGGAAGATCAAATATTATTGATTTTCTTTGACTATGACAATACACAGCTATTGCATAATTTTGTGGATCCTGATGAATATTAAAAGTCCGATGTTCTTCATGCTCTAACACCGTAAAAATTTAAATTTTCCCTACGGTAAATGGACATATCGACAACATTATATAAAATCAACACTGATTGGAATTAACACTCACGTTCCTCTCGCAATCGATAAGCATAGGATGATGTTCATTCGGCAGTTTTATCAGGAACGAGTTTACATAGTTGAGGTATCACACACCTTGAATTCTTCTCTGTGTGTGCCATAACTCTTCCATTCAAGATCGTACATGAGAAATAAATGGGCCAGATATGATGACATGAAATGAAACATGTAATTCTCCATTTTCATCTACGCCTTACTATAATCTCCTGTTCATGGTACAGTGGATCTTCAATGTTCTTCTGTATATTCGGACGTTCAGAAGGAAATCGAAGAAAAGCCAGGAGGACTCATAGAGGATAAGAGGATGGTCTGCGTGAAAGATGCAGAATACATGAAATTTGTCGTTTGAAATTCTTGAGAATGCCATTACCACTTCGGGAGAATGAATACGTCCATTTCATAGATTCAAAAATTGAGTACAATGTATAATCCGTTCGAATGGTCATAACTCGATCAAAACTATCATAAAAGATCGCTAGAAGAATATTTTCATTAGGATGGCGAGCTCTCTGAAACGTTTCAAATATGATAGGTCCACAGTTCGGAGATGGTTACAGGTAAAACACTTCCGACGACTGCGATAGATAAAGCGTATCATACTGATGAAAATAAGTTTTGCATTGAGTTTCTACGATGATTACAGGCCGGCTCATCGCGATTCGACGTAGTGAATTTTCATATGTGAACATCTTCCACTCTCCGCATGAATGGGCCCACATGTTCAAAATTTACTTTATGTTGTGTGATTTCAAATTCGTACTTCCATTAACATTCCTTTCCACAAATTCTAAGTCCTTCAGAACTGCCTACCATTCACCATCTCAATAGACCTGAAATCAAGAAAAAATCAGTTCATGAAGGAAAGAACATTTTACCGGGAAGTTATAGGGGCGGCGAAGTGGGCTCTCTAAAAGAAATAATAATAATGTCATCCAGTTTTTCTACGCCTTTACTTCTTTTCAGACCGTTAATACTTATTTAACATAAAGACGATGCGTTCATTAAAATTAAATAATTAAACTAATTCAATGTGTGATTCATGTGCTGTGATCGACAACCGAATTGTGCGAGGTTACACGCGTTATTTATGTAAATAAATATGAAACATTAGCATATTTTGATGAGATAAAACGAAAAAATTCCGATAATCTTCTTCGATATAACTTCAAAATTTCATTTTATCATCCTTCACGTTATTAATAACTCATGAAATTAAAAGTTCACTTGGTTCTTTTTATCCCTTTTCGTGTGAGAAATGTAATAAATGCTAATAATTCGCCCAAACTCGTTAACATATGGAAAATTTGAAGAGGCCCATTATGCCCCCCTCTCCCCCAAATCAATTATTGACCAAACGTTGAATCTGTTTCATCGTTTTGTTTGTCCAATGTGATTAGAATTTGAATTAGAAGAGTTACTTAGTATGACACTAGATACTAAAGGACGGGTTCCCGAAATTATAAGTTCAATGAACGAGAACACGATTGCTTGCCCCACGCTTCCACTATTCCTGATGTTCAATTAATTCAGGACTGAACAAATAGTCCCGAATCTTCTTTTTGCAATTTGTACGAAGGCCAAGACTGACTATCGAGACCTTGTGAGTTAGAATCAACAACGGTAAAATCGAATTGATGCTCTCATACTGACGTAAATAACTTCCATTTAATCAACGTGAATTGAAATTTTGTGTATCGGTATCTGGGTGTATATTCAGAAAATGAATTTGGATCAAGTCCACTTCACTTAGAACGCCAATAGAATTGCGGCATTTCCTACACTGGAAGAAAAGTATTGTATGGTAGTGGAAAGGTGTCAAAAATTTCTGAAAAGGATAATTTTCTTTGGATGAAATGATTGATTTCATTGACAACATATAATCATGAATTAACTTTATTATTTTCTGGTTGATGAATTTACACTTCCTGAGATTTACACAATATTGTGCCCTCCCAAATTGGCGCTTTCACCGATTTTCATTTCCCACAATTTCAGTTCCAAGTTATGCGGTACTGGTACACATTCACTTTCCCAACAAACCTAAAATGCCAAATAGAATAAATTTTGGAAAAAAAAAATATTTTATTAAGAATTGTAAGTCAACCACAATCCAAACATAGACCTCATTCATCAAATAACTACCTTGGTACCGACTTTCTTTTCATCACATGGGGTACCATCCATGAAAATACCGGTGTGGTGACTTTGGTGATCTTCAGCAATGCATTGCAATCGTGACATGCAATCCAATGCATCTGAAGACGTGGGATGTGGCTGCTGCTCGGAAAAAATGCGCTGTTATGTGTTGTATTTGCGAAAAAATAATCATGACACTAACATTTATCGATGCTCGAGGAAATCCATAGCATTTACACTGTTTCTCTTCGTTCCAAAATAAGTGAGGATTTTGTGGAAGTAATGACCTGGGTTTATTGTGAAATATACATCCCTGTCGAGAACTGAAATTTCATGACATTATGAAATGGATGTCAAAAAATTATTGGTGGAAAGATTTAATTTTTATCCCTCATCCACAAAATTCACAAGATTTTTCTCTGATCTATATTACAGTATATTCAAATTTTACAATCTCATCACCCAAAAAAATTTGTGAATTCTCCAAGTGTTTTTCCGCCAAATCTGAAACATCTTCGGCAAACACCGTCATTATGTTTCATCAGATGAGCATCACACATTCTATCATCCCCAAATAAAGGTCCTCCATCATGACTCGCCCCAAACCTAATACATGATCATAAATGAACGGAACAATGCGCTGCAACACGACCCTGTTCTCCTTTAGGAATTAAAAAATCTCACATATGACCTATTTCATGTGCAGCTACTTGAAGCAGTTGGTGTCCTGAATAAAATGAGGCAGCACCGAGTATCAAGTCATCTTCATTCATTCCATATGTGTATGCTGGATTCGGCATGTCTGCGAATCCTGGAATATCATGAGATGATTTCAATTGTTGCATTGAAGAATTCAACATTCTTATATGGAATATTGAAACTATGACAGGCAATACCCTCGATGACTTTCCAACTGATTTCACTCGTTTCAGTCTCCACGGATTTACGAATCAGCCGATATCTAGAATGTCATAATATAAACTCATCAATTTTTGTTTAAATTTAAAACCGAAAATTACCCAATTCCCATTCTAGTCGAACAATCGCCCGTATCTCATTTTTCCACCATGAGTTAACAATAACGTCACAAGAAGAGTTATTCCACTATTTCGATTAAATCTTTCTCAAGTGTTAAAACTTCATTTCACATCAAGTTCTCAATACTCGTTTACAAATCTTAATGCTGTCAGAGAGAGCCGAATAAAACAAACTTCATTCCCTGCGATTTTACATAATTTCTCATTTCGAGGTTTGGAAAATCTTAATTTTAATCAGCAACGAATATTGAAAAAAGTTTGGTTATAAGAAGAGAGTGTGCATTCCATCAGTGACAAATAGTGATATTAAATTCAGCATAACTGTGCTCCTGTAATTATCAGGATTTTCCAATGGGGTATTATGGGTTGGCTGTCATGAATATCAAAGCTTCCACATTGTAGGATAATTAATGACATCATTACCGTTCATGATTTTCATAACACAGAAAAATCGATATTGTTTCATTGTTAATCGTTGAAAAACGTCCGAAAGGGTTGGAATATCTTCTCATACATATAACAATACCCTGTTAAAAGAAAGACAACATCATAAGATCGGGAAGGAATCGTCTGATACTGCGAAAGAGTATTTCTCATAGACTCCGAGACACAATCCGCATCCAAGTCATAATCTCCATTTCTGTTTTTTCTATAACATGACTCACGGATTAATTCCGGGGATGATTCACGCCCCTGTGCATATGAATCGATCATATTTCATACATATTCACACATTCTTGGATTGAAATCTCTACGATTGTACTTACAGTCCTGATAAGGATTCCTGCTATGTTGAATCTTATATTCGGTTCCTTTACCATTGAAAATATCATTTCGATATTGTTGAAGAATTCCAAAACGAAAGTTGCGGCAGTGATATAATTGTCACTGTAAGAGGAAATTTAGCAATTCATATTTTCCGGAAGAATTGGACGGGATTCAATGATTCCCGCTTGCATCGCGGATATGCTCACAATTGGAATATCATGTCATAATTGATTATCACCAGTATTTCCACGTAAACAGTGTGTGGAAGCGGGAGCAGAGACCCATGCCATATGTAAGAGTTGTCACCTGTGTAGTACAACAAGACTGTTATTAAAATTTTTATAAAAACTTCGCCGTTACCTTTTAATGTAATAATATCTCTCCCATCTGGTAATCTTTCATGATGCCTCCCCAACAACGATCTGTATACAGTCTCATCATTTGGTTCAACTGATTGAGTTCTTGCATTATAACGGAGGTTATCTATGACATGATGATACCCAACAATTCCACACTGAATAGCAAATAATGTTTATAATTCAATATTTCAATTATTTAGCCATATAAAGCAACAACAACGCTACACAAAGAGGAGAAAGTTTAATTTTACGAATGTTTCTCGATTATGATAATACACGGCTGTTGCGCAAGTGTTCGCATCCCGATAAATGGTGAAAAGTCCGACATTTTCCATGACCTATTATCATAAAAAATCGAATTTCTCACATGAACAATAGTAGTTGCTTAATGTGATCCAAATCCTATGATCAGATTGATATTCGGATTGATTCTTACACCATCTACTGGAAAAAGCTCTGTAGAAGGATCGTCACTCGTAATATACACTGGCACATACTCATTCCCCAAAAATGATTCGATTGGCACTAAATTTACTTGCACTGTCTCATCCTGATTCAAATTCACATCGAATTTGATATTTTGGGGTATCTCAGTTGAAACTAGTTGAGAAATAATGAGCAAAACCGTTGATATCAAATAAAAGTTGACCATGCTAGATATATTTTCCATAATTCCAAATGATATCGCTCGCGCTCGAAATATTCTTCTCCGTCAAATTATCACGTCAACAACGAAATGGAGTAATTATTACCAGATCCCAAGTACCGAATTGTGGTCGATGTTTTTCGAATGAGCTTACATATGAAGAATATTTTTCAAATATTCTCTACACAGCCACAAAAATTTATCACTCAAGAGTAGTAAAATTTATTGTCAACCAACTAAAATCATGCGAAAATGATAACAATCGAAGTAAATATATGTGCGAAACCTATTTTCGAGCTTCAAGGTAAATGTTCCAAGATTATGATTTGAAAACAAGCGTTGAATGATACGGAGCGTTTATTGCTTCCAGCGCCAATATAGAAATTTCCGTATCGTCCTCTGGAAAAATTTAAACTTCATTGTGATATTCAATATAAATGAACTCTTTTGTCAATGTAACTTCCACATATCACCTGCTGCAGGCTATGCGTTCCAAATGCGATGATGATTAATGCGTTATCTCATTGAGAGGCACACAAAACAGATTAATCGGCTGTGAACGCACACATATATTGCCGCAAGCCAAACAACATATTAAATCGATAGAATTGTGCAAAAATGTTCAAACTGATGGCGTGATGTTACAATTGAATTGTTACATATTATTGCTGTATACATTTATATATACGCGATAATCAAACATGTATATACAGGCTAGAAAATACAGGAAAATCCACAGTCCAACTCATCAGAATCTCATGGACAATGGAATCAATGGTAATCAGAACGAGCAGGGAACTATTGTACAAGCATTTCAGCTGTTTATGATACTATCAAAGCAAAATATGTGTTCTTAGAGTATGAAAATTATGGAAATGTTGTACGAATATACTATCTTCTAATGTCTCACAAATTCTGCGCAACTCAGTCCCCCGTGAATATTTTCAATTCTCTTTGTGGTATGATTTAGTTTGTATGAGAAAGAAAATAAAGTGCTGAAAGCATCTAGAAAAATTCACGGTCGTTATTAACCAGATTTTCACCAGATGAATGAATTTGATCCTAAACGATAGGAGTTTATAATGATAACTGTCCTATCAACTTTTTTGCTAATTATAAGGCATTGCATCGAAAATTTTTCAAAATTTCGAGAATCTTTGCGGTGAATCACAAGAGCTTAACGATACAGAGTAGTCTGGGATCTTTTGTAACTTGATCCCGATATCAAAGACTCCCTTTCCAATTTTACTGCTCGAGAACCATCTGAAATTGAAAACGAATACATCGGAAAATAAATAGATTTTTTTCTTACTCCAATTTCCCATCACTCCCGGAAACTCACATCGACCTTTTCGCCGATGACACTTCATTTCCATTCCGAATATCAGAATAAACTAGATAAGATGAAGTAAGAGATATCCTCTGAGATTCTTATTGAAACTCGTGACTGCTCATATTTTTTTTCTTCTCACAATTTCACTCATTCGAAATTGATAATCACCACTAGCAATTGAGTGTTGAATATGAATGAAAGCTATAAGAACACGTATCACCACGAGTGACAATACACATGTTTAATACATCCATATCGCCAGAGGATTATTGCCCGAGCATCACCAATGATTGCCCGTAATTAATGCTATAACTACTGAGCTCACTAAATTGGCTTATTTTTACGGGCAACATTTCAATCAAGTCGTCAACGTCCCCCAGAGCAATATATATCCCGAAAATCTCCAGGTGGCAATTACCCCGTTAATTAAATCAATGTTATTTGTGCAGTAACTATAAATGGAGGTATGAATTGGAAGATGCAGCACTTCAAACTCTTTTAAATTTCCGCAAATGATAAATAAACAATCGTATTCTCGCTCAACGCGCATATGATGTGCGTGCTTTTATCTCCCAATGTGATGGATCTTTTTATACACCAAACGAAACTTAAAACTGATGGTTAATTATTTTCACCCTGCGACTGAGTTTGGATGTGGCAAGGCACGAAAAGGGGCTCCTCCTTTTTCTTTCCTTTCGTCTCTCTTTTTTAGTTTGCGCCACGCGCCGCCACGTGTCCGGGCGGGATGCCCGCGGTAAAAAGGAAACGAACACCGACGAGGGCCGTGCCACAGTGTTACCGATAGGACCCGTGAGGCACCGCATACAAAAGACCGCTCTTTTGCCCGTTTTCAGCTATGCTACACGACTCTCAAATTATTCCATCAAACATTCAATAATTAAATTATGAACCATTTTTTTTCCACCATAATTACTAAATTATTTTACAACCATTTTTTTAGGTTACATTCTATCAACATCACTTGTTTTTCTTCTTTTTCTCATGTACTACAGATTCTTCACTATAAACAATCACTTCAACATTATATGTTACACCATTGAATGAATACTTATATTCATTCAACTGTCTCTATTATGAAGATAAATTGTCTCAACTGCTGCGCACATCTTTCTCCTTGAGACTGACAAAGGGATTTTTTTCTCTACTCTGATTATTTTAACTTATTCTCCTTTTATTTCCATTATCTTTCCTTTTGTAGATAAACTATTTGCTTCTTTTACTATGAAACTGGAAAATTTTACTGTGGATTTGTCAATTAATAATTACTGAATATTGTCTTTTATCTCATAATTACATAACTCTCTGGAAGCGAAAATATTTTATTACCCAAAATATGCTGAATAGTTAGTCTTGTCCATTTCAAATTCAATCATGAATAATGTTCAGTTAAGAATACTCAAGGATAATTGGTTTCAAATCCTCACTATCGACCATTCGTATGTGTAAAAAATTCTGTAAACACTTTCACGTGCAGGATTCGAGAAAAAAAAAAGTACGAAACGCAATTATGTATACATTGGAGATGATTGCAATTTGTCTTTTGTCTCGGAGCGATATTGGTGGAGTATACGACTACATTCACGCGTGAGACTTGAGACAGGTGCATGCATGTAACATTCTATACCGATTATTAACTTGGAATTATTCGAAAATAATTTGTCTCTCTTTTTCTGTAAATGTGCACAATTTGTGTTTTGTTGCTTCACATAAACTGAAATATAAATTCTTGCAAAATTACATTCTCACGTCTGTAAAATACATGGTCTAATTAAATTCGCAGATGTTATTCACAATGTACTGAGAGAAGTCATTTTCCTTCGTCACCATCTGCAACATTTTCAAGAAATCGTTGAGTGATACGATACATAACCACCCCACGTCAAACTGTATGTTGATATTTTCATGAAAAGTTATTCTAATAATGCATAACGCTGCGGATACAAAATCTCATTGTCCCAACACAAAACGTCCATCTGCACGGCAACCTCACATAGAGATGAATTATTTGAGACATTGTGATACAAAGTGAACACACTGAAACAACTACTGCTGTACACTCAATTCAAATGTTGAAAGGCTGATGCAATTACGCATATATAAAGGCACTTACAATCATTATATATTCCGCAATCTATGCACACACCTAAGAATATTATCAAGTGAAGATTACTTGCACACATCGTGAATACAGTTGAGGTGATAAATATGTCGCTGGTATATATTAGATAAACTGCGAAATGAGCCCATAGCAGAGCAACCCGACTCATCACCCTTTTATGCGGAAGACGATAACTCGCGGTGCCAGGGTGGTTCTCGTTCTCTACCTCTTCTTCTCTCTACCCCCTTTTCGCTATCTCACTCCCTCTCAGCTTATTTTTTTTCCTTGACGTTGGATACGGAGCTGATAGCTGCAGGCTGATAGATGTTGGCTAATTATGTGTCCGAGAAATCTTGAGGCCTCGCGGCCGCTCAGAACTATATGGCATATAATGTGTATAGTGTAGTTGAGTCCGTCCAGCTTCAACTCCCCCTCAATCGTATCGCAGAGTATATGCACGCGACCACCCATCGATGTAAAAATTCATCCGCTCCATTTTAAGTGTCACACACAAGTAAGTCCATTATAAATTTATCTTTCCCCTTAACCCCCTCGCTATATAATATACTCCCTCAAATAATCGTACGGGGATTAATTATACAAGTGCGTTTACATACGAGTATGTGTGTGTGTGTGTGTGTGTCAAGTTTGTTTGGGTGAGTGAGTGTGTGTGTTCATATATGTTGTGGCTAGTGGCACAAACAGATATAGCGCGTCGTTGTAATTTCGAGGCGTTACATCGAGCTTGGTCCATAAGTTCGTACGCGTCGCCTTTAGGCATCGTTGCGCGCTTGGCTTTCCGTTATAGGAAACGTGTTTCTTTTCTTCGTCGGTTGCGCGCGCTTGGCCAATCGTTCTACCCCTTTCATTCCCCCGCTCGCCCTCATCCCAACTCTGTTTAACATTGCGAGACGCCCGCTATCGAATCATGCACCACAACGATTTAATTTATATTCTGTCAGGGAAATGGGCGCGCGCTTCGCGAGTTCAGAAATTATCTCGCTCTATGGATGCCATCGCGTATATGTATATTTATATGTGTATGTATAAATAAATGCACATTTGTCTACTTTCATCTATATAGCATGTTTATTTATGTACGGTGTGAAGGACCGTATTAAGGATGTTATGGAGATTCGTATCTTCGTGGCGCTCGCACTTTTTGTGATGGAAGAAAAGTGGATGGAATGTTGAGTTGTGCAACTGCTCTGTTCAAATCGGTGGCATCAACGTTTTTTTCCTTCGAATTCTTGTTATGGTGTGTAAGGACCATGTAGAGTACGGAAGTTAGCGTGGGTGAATTCCAATAATTATGAAATATAAATTATTATTGTGAGTCTCCGCTGCTGTATTCCTTTCGCTCAATAATCGCTAGAAATATTTGTGATTAATTATTGTACAAGACTCGCTTATAGCGGGACCAAAAAATTGTCTTATCAAGATTATCTTGGAATAAATGTTCATTTCTTGTGAAAGTTCATGACGTTTCTTCGAATGTTTGAGTCAGATTGAATCATCGGCCGAGTGTTACTCAGACAAGAATGAAGCGTTCATGAAGACCACGCTCAGTTGGATCATCCCAATGCGAATTATGGTAGGGACCAGGTAACCCTAAAAGCACAGCTTTATTCTCTTCACGCAATCATCACACTACGTATTCAAGTTTGATCATTTTTCACGGATGGTATACATGAGATAAACACTCAATAACTTCATAGTTAATTAATTATTGATACATTCAGAACACATATGATATTGGAGGTTCAAATATTCAAATATGATTTACTGTTGCTTCATGAAATGTTGATGGTGTTGTTGAATACACGAATGATACATTACAAATAATAAAATGATAAATGTAACTGAATTATTCGTATTCTGTTATGAATTGAATGATGGGACAGATAACATTACAACTGAATAGTTTGTATTGTTAGAAAATTAATGAATCAATTAATCAAATATAAATGCTAATCACTTTCAACATTTACTATTCCAACTGTCGGATATAAATTCGAATACTTTCTTACTAATCACAATGAAAGGATTTTTTTTTTATTCAGAAATTCAAAGTGATGGGGTATATCTGATGTATCCGCCCATAATTGACCCTGATAAAATTTCTTGACGTGAATTAAGTAGAGAATGAGAGCCCTAACGAGGTCACTCCGAGCGCTACTTCTTGTTGCGCATAAGACCAACGATTGTTCTTGAGCGTGTGCATTTCTACTATTCAGAACGAACTTGTATACACATCACTACCAAAGTATTTTCTCGACCTTGAATACACGAGTGAAGCGATAAACTCATGTGCATACACACATGTACACATATACATGTTGCAAAGTATATGTTATACCCATATACAAGAACAAAATCGAGACAGCAATAATCCTGATGGTTCTCTTGCTATTCCCTCCGGAGAAGGTGGAGGCGTTCGTTCGGTGGTACTGGCCCTGTAATTGGGCCCAAACTCTTAGCTCCGTTCTCGGACCGGCCAAAGATTATACACCCGCATGTCCCGAGGGCCTCTCGCGAAACTCCAAACACTCTTTGCCGTGTAATATATTATGCTGTAGAAGATACCTGTATCTGATTCACGAGGTGAAACGGCGTAAACGGAGTAACTTTTGGTTACAACGAAAGACGAAACTAAAAACGAGCATTGTGAGAGGAGCGCGCGGCCCAAAAAATTTTGAAGCTCCAACATCTCTCGAGGTGACGCCTCAGGAATTCCATAATTGCGCACTCGCCTCTCTACTAAACGCTCCAACAACTTTTGTTGGCCAAGACTTATCCAGGATTTGCCGCGATGCGACGTGATGGAAAGAAAAAACGCAAACCAAGGGCCGACGCGATGCGGCCATTTCATATACAAAAAACGAACATAGAGAGATAAAACTTAATGAAAAAAAAAATAATAATAAATAAAAGAGAAAAAAAAACAAAGCTAAAAGTCAACGAAGATGCATCGCGCGCACTCGCTGATCTGGCCACGCCCGTGGCGGATTCTTGATACGTAACTCGTGAGGTGGCTCGACCTACCAGACCCTGTTCTCCTTCTCCTACGCTGGCTCAGCGCCCATCTAACATTACTGAGGACTGGTTGTTTTTATTGCAATTGAATCCCTGGTTGTACTGGTCCCCGTGATCTGCCCCCCTCTTCGCGTGTACATGTTTATATACTCAACATGATGCCCCATATGCCGCTCCAGCAGCACAAAGCCATGTCTGTGCAGTGGAGTATCTTCGCAAGCTCCTTTGTAACAGAAACGAATTTGCCACGTAAACTCGTAGACAAAAATGTCATCTGACCATGTACTAGATCCTTCTCTTTTCATTTCTGTGGCACACGTCCTGATGAATCCATTGAATTCCTTTGAATGGTCAGACTTGATGACTGTTTGTAAAAATTCAATTGATGACACCACAATTTTTAAAAATCAAGACGGACTCATGTGCAGAACATGTGTGAACGATGATATTTAAGATAAATTTACTCTCCCTGCGTGCATCAGATTATCTATCTTATCTCATGACAATCATCTTCAGGATTGGTCTGTCTATGAGAAGATATGAAAACGAAGTATAACAAAAATTGAAACAACCAAAATGGATTCTCCAAGCATAATTCAACGTTACCCTTTGTACAATTGTATCATCAAGTTCTGCATGAATATCCGTACTCTACCATGTATTTATGTGTGATTCATCTAATTGCGATTCCCATCATCAACGACTTCCATTATAATTTCCATGAAACGTATATTTATAAATTAACGCATAACTCATTGAGCTAATGTTACTCGATTGATTTTAATGACAAAATGGTGGTTGTATTTCATAATGCCACTGAATCCAACTATAACAACGCAAACGAATGACGTTATGAAACTGCCATACTTCTTAGAAATGAATCCTCACTTGATACAGATCTGTATCATCAAAACTTCTACACATAAGTCACCAACCTGACAAGATCCGCAGCCTCAATGTTGGATCATATCGCAATTCCGCCGTGAATCTCACATATACCCATCCCCTCGATACACAACATATATATTCGTAATTCAGGTGATACATCCAATTGGTCCAACATGGTTGCATTCCGATTTTCGATCCAACTATAAAAGTGTAAATAATGATACACAAACTCTGGGTCAAGGCAACACTTATGGGTAGGAAAGAAATTGATTCCTATCATTGTCAGGCACACATGAACCTCTAGTTTCATTAGCAGGGTGCATAGGAAAGGATTGTGATAAGGTATTTCGGGAATCTCAAGGTACCAACGAAGAGTTCCAATCCAACCGCGAGTGCCCCGCAAAATATTCCTCCAAACATATGGGAACTAGAAATAGGTGACGCGAATATAATATCTCACAAACAAATATGACTACTACACACATATGCATAAGGCGATGGATGGCCATTGTTCCTTGGCACGTCCGCCTGAAGGATGTTGGCTTCTTCAGGATGCTTTTATACAGCGTCCTACTGATCAGCCCACGCTGCGTTACTATACGTCGACTGCCACGACGACTGCTGCATGCTCATCGACATCTCGACAGCCTCAGGACCTGAATTCAGACCAGGCTTGTCTTTCTTTCGCTCGACTTTCCTTTTACACCACACAGTCCCTGATGATTCTCCTTGCATTGCAATATTATGTATGTATATACATGATGCAAATATATATAGTAGACATATATACAAGTATATAAAGGGCCTCGAGGCCAGCATACGACGCGCCGGTAGAGTAGACGGCTGCGGCGGCATTCCTTCTCTGCCACTCTCTTTTTCATCCTCAACCCCTTGTCTCTCTCACGCATCTCGTAGCGTGGGTGTGCGTGCCTTTGCATCCTCCTGGTAATCGTATGTAAATCGTATAGCAGCGATCTCTCCCGTCCTGGTCGCGCGCGACCAGAATCCATCCGTGTTTTATCCTCCCTTTTTTTACTTTCCGTCTGTCCTCATCTCTCACTCTCTCAAAAACTCCCTCTCACTTTGGTATATACAGAAGATGTATACGCTGTATGGGCCCCGAGACAATCTGAGAGTTGGCAGGGCCTCTATATACATATATACCTCCTTTCTCCTCTGACGCTCCTCTTCGTGTGCTCTCCGCCGTAGGAGAGGGTGCCTGAGGGCCCCACCATATATACAGAGGATAGCCCCGCGTGCGTTGCTCGTAAACAAATTATCCGAAGCCAAGGGTCGAAGGTCTATTGAACCGAGACGATCCATTCTTAGGTCTCATTTACATAGTTAAACTCTGCGTGCTGCCGATGAGAGTGTGGAACACTTTTGTATGCATATTTACACCAATAACATCACAGAGACATTTCTTGTTTGCCAGGTTCTGTGTTCGCTAATTCTACTTCTCTAATCATCGTGTTAATACTCGATTAGATTTATATGAAGCAGCTGTGTGCATGGCATGAATCTCTTGGCTTTTAGTATTTTTGTTTGTATGTTATGTAGACAGGATGTCCATCAGCAATGTATCAGTGCAACTCTGAATAACAGAGAGAATATAACAGAAGAAAGCAACAGAGACGAAATGTGGTTGGCAGGCGTACGTGTTTTTTTTACGTCGAGGAGGGCACATATTGAAGGGGGACAGGGAGGACGGGTATTTGAAGAGGTATTTGAGAGGGTCTTCTCGAGCCGCCCCCGCCGCTCACCGCGCGTGATTGCTCCCTCGAGGCAGGCATCGCGTGTCAGAGCTCGCTTACATACCACCCTCTGTATAGTCACTCTGCTTTCGTCCCTGTATATTGTACATCACGATGTATATCTGTATACCCCACATCCCATAATGCTATATCTCATTCTGTACTTGATTTCTCGTGGTTATGTCCAGTGCACATCTATCAAGATACATTCCAATGCGGTGTCTTCTTGTGATTTCAAAATTGCGTTTTTTCCTCATGCCAATTTGATCAGTTACTGTCTATTCTGATTTCTCAGTGTTCGCAAGACATATTAAAGTGAGCATTGAATAGTGAAGTTATTATATTATTAGTTCCGATTCAAAAGATTGAGTTGGAATTATCATTTTTTCTTCAACGTTGAATGATCTTGGACGATTCTTGCGCTGGTGTATTCAACTAAGACGTAATTGACGCACATGACTGCTGCTTAATTGTGTAAATCATTCTAGTGTAGAAATCATATGTTGGTGAATTTCTAACCACTTGGCGATGTCGAATGTTATGCTCTTTCAGTGAGAATGATTCATAGCTCAGCAAATGGTAGGTCATCTAAATTGGTGAATCTAATCAGAGGTTCAAGTGGGTCATTCATATCAGAATTAATTTGTTCGTATAACCCATGCTAGCAATCCAAATCATTCGAAGTTCATATTTGCGATGACAATTTGGAGATGTCTGCATGATCAAATTTTCCACCAGATCAGGTTTGGAAAATAGAGAAGACTTGAAAAATTTATCATGGTTCTTGTGAGGAAATATAAAATAGTTAGAGAGTAGATGGGAATCTCAGTGCCCGCCTGTTTCAATTCGTGCTACGTTGCATATCGTTCAATATTCTTCCATGTCTTATAAATATGCATATAATGTAGTAACTGACATGGATCGTTTAACACCGCTCACAATTTCTCTATATTTTCTCTCTTATGCACGTTTCGATTTTACTGCACCATTGCAAGACGAAGCAACGACTTACACCGTGAAGAGTGAATATAATATTACATACGCCCACACTCGAATGCGTGCTTGCATATACAAAGTATCGTGAAGAACAAGTTGTTGTCCTATTAACCAGACTTTCATATATCATATTAACATGAATTTGGAAATTTTTGTGTGAATAGTTCAGACATGATTTCATGAAAAGGGAGAAAACGATGATGTTATATAAATCCGGAATTGCGTACAATCTAACGGCCATTACAAAATCAAGCGAAACGTGTTCTTCAGCGCGACTGGTGTGCGTGTCTGTAATCTTCCAATTTCATTGCCTCAGTAATAAGTTCTAATGACTCCACCCTCGTCTTCTGCTGTCAGACTGTCGCACTCTCTCATCACACGAAGAATATTTGTGATCCGGTAATAAAAAAAAAAAATATTACAAAAGTGTAACCAGTGATTTAGACATGTTTCGTAATATTTTGTGAAATGGATAAATAAATTTTATATGTTGTTGATGGCTCTACAAGTTTTTGTAAGTTGGTTCACATTGAAGAAATTGTAGCTTTCGGAAATTGTGTGTCATTTACAGACAGGTTTTGTAAACGACTTTTTATTTGATGATAAATGCAATGTAAGCGATATTAAATACGTATTTTCTTGGATTCGACTGTAACTGCTCATGTGGTATATTTAAATGTTTAAAATTCACCGCAGGAGAAATCTGCAGCAGCATCATCATCATTGTGGATTTCCACTCTTCACTTCTTTAAACTTTTTACTACCAATGGCGGATTAGAAAAAATATTCGGTTTGTACAGATGTTGATCAATTGATTACATCAAAATAAAATATTCAATTGATTGTTGGAAGAATGTGACATTTGAGAAATCGTTTTCCGAAACGATTGATATTGGGAAAAGACAAATCTTCATTTTCTCAGATCAGTCTTTAAGATGATTCTTACATGTCTGAATGATCATCAATGATAGATATGGACTTAAATCATTCCAAGTCAAATATGACCGATAATTGTGATCAATAAATATTTAAATTTTGAAACAATCCCATTCGCTTTAGAGGATAAATCAGTCAATCATCAGCTCATCAACTGCAGTATCTTTTTCAATTAATGGATGACAATCTCTGTGAACCTTTTGATGAACTATAGAAAAGTTGTGAGCAGATAAATATATTCCTATGATTCTATACGGATAATTTCCCTCTCTATTATTTCTGGAATGCCAAAACATTTCAATTTTCGTATATAATGTTCGTGTATGTACATAATTTTTCCAGTCTACTAAGTATATAGGTATATACACATGAGTTTTTACGTCTGAGTGAGGGTGAATTCCTTGGTGAAGATATGTACCCGTGAGCAATCGAATGCCGAACTTTGTGGGCCGTATGATTTTCGGAGGATTAGCATAATCACCGGGATTGATCGCGGTTTTGTACATTTGCGCACCGGAGGGCTGCGCTGGTAGCAAACGTACAGAAACGAAATAATGAATAGCATAGTTTCTGGTATTTGATGATTATACGAATTCGTGAGCGGCAAATTATACATTTGTGGTTTCGGACGTTCTCTCGTCGAGGTCAGCTAGGGCGGCCTCTATACCAAGAACTTGCGGGCGGAGTTAATACTTTTGTTTCTATCTTCATATTTTCTCTCTTTTTTCTTTTCACCCTTTCACGTTGCAGTGTATCATTGTTATGAACATGTCTCCCGACCATATTCGTGTGGAAAGTAAAGAAAAAATTATTCCTGGTGTATTCCTTGAATTGTGTTCGATAGATTTGTCGGCACACATCGGTGTGCAAAGTCCACGGTATTCGGAACGTTTTAACACATACAATATTTGTGGAGCATTTTTCTAATTTAATTATGTTGAAGCGATAGGGGTCAACCCACCCACGCGTCAGACGTGAACTTGGATTTACGGCTAGGCGGAGAGTGAAGCGCCCGGGCGTCTGATCCACGATAATCGCCTCTAATCTTCCACTTTGGTTCTTTCGTTGAACATTATCTTCGTTCTTCACAGCCCTAATAAATCATTCGCGACTAGTAAATCATTCGTTCAAGCGTGCGCACAGAAAGTTGATATTTGAAAGCGTTCGGAAAACAACAAAAATATACCCCATACATTCAGCATCCTTGAATTTACTGCGATTCAATACAAACCTATAATAATTATAGATTTTTATGTTTGTTTTGTCTTCTATTTCTAGGGCATTCTCAGGTGAGATACAATTCCTGTGAGAAAGAAATTCGACAATAATTCTTGGAAGAATTTAACCGGGTGATTCACATTCCATGCAAGTTCGATTGAGGGTTAGCTCAAATTCCTCATTGAGATTCTACATCGCATTATCTTCGTATCAGCAATCCCACATCGCATTCCATCGAAACAAACGTGCGAAATGCATTTTTTCCCACTCGCAATTGTTACTAGTTCATATGCATCACACCATTTTTCCATCAAGTTACGTGGAACATCTTCTCTTCTCCTTGCATCACTTTGTAATTGAACACACACACGATTACAAAAATTTGAAACGCCAATGATTTTATCTATAATTTTTCCCTACTGAAAGTGAACAGGACTCAATGATATTCACCAAAAAATTGAATCTCTGTGAATCCAAATGACGGTATCAAAATTAAACACTGAAGATAAATTCAACCGCAATCATCCCCTGCTCATCAGTAATATACTCAAAGAATGAAAAAATGAATCTGCACCGCGTATCATTGTCCACCCAAATCCCTCATTCGTTCACCAATATTTCTACTATCCAATTTATTCTCTATACGAGAGATAAATCAGCGTTTCTACCCTTACACGCGCATGCTTCTATAATATATATGTTATGCGAATGAAAAAGAAGGAGAAAAAGAAAAAGGGAAGAAAGGAAAATAAAATAAAATCGAACTGTCTCTATCATACATACACATAATGGTTGAAAGACGCAAACAGTCCGCGTTTATATATCCGCCGTGTATATCGTGGCAATTATTAATTATATGCGCAAGGTGTGCGCATGCCACGCGAGCGCGTATGGGTACCTACCTGCGACTTTTCGTCGGCAGAGCCCTGGAGCACGTTTATACCGGCCGTGTGGAGCAAAGGCGCTCCCATAACAGTGGTCGCTCGTTGCAAAACCACTTCTCGTCTTCCAGCCCGCGGCGTCCTCCTTCATATCGAGTCTTTCTGCCCACGCACATCTCCCTACACCCCCTCAAGTCCTTCTTCCCCCTCTACATAGTTATATTCTACTGCACATATATATGATGAGTTCACTTCATACACATTTATTCGCATCGCCATTTATTTATTTTTGTTTTCGTTCACTTTGTTTTGGGGATGTGGGCCACTGATGATGCCGCAACTTCATCACATATTTCAATGTGGTTTCACTTCATTTATTTGTATATCTATATATTTAGATATATACGAACATGATAAACCGTATATAAATATGTGTACACGTTGAAAAATGACAATAAACCATCAGGATTTCGATGATATTTAATAGCTTACGTTTGGTTTTTCGTATTCTGTAATTGGCATTTACGTGTCTCCAAAGTCTGGAAAGGTTTTATGGCGCCACGAAAATTATACAGCACACCAATAATTATATAGTTTGTATATGTTAAAACCTCTCTTCTCACAGAGAGGGGCATCATTGCTTGCGTCAAAGTTTTGGGCTTTATAGACCGCGATGCCGCGATGCCGCGCGGCCAACTTCGGGGTTAACTAATGAAAAGGTTAGTTGACCCCGGCAAACAACGCCCTGGCGCCTCCTCTCTCTCTCGGATCTATGGAGAATGAACACAAAATCCATTGACGGAAAAGGAGACATACTTAAATGCTGTTTGCCACAGTGTATTATTGTTTGAAGACCGTGATAATGTGTCAAGTCATAAAATTTTCATGGTCTTCTAAACTTGTACCTAACTTGATAAGAATATTTTCACACTTATCAATGATTTCAATCACAGCTACACAAATCAATAAATATGTCAAAGTCAAGAATGCAGGAGATAAATAAAAAGTATGACGACAAAAAAAAACGGAGATGATTACAAGAAATTCACAATAACAATGTGAAGATTGGAGAAGTGTTGCGAGGATATACTTATGGGATATCGTAGACCCAGTTAGCGCTTTTTACTGCAAAAAAGTTGAACTTGGCCGTTCTTGCGTTGAATCTCGGTCCGCGGTCATTCGAATTGTGTGGGAAGCGTTTCGGTAATCAATGGGTACTGGCAGGTAGGCACCCTTTTAGTCGTTCTCGTAGAGGCACATAACTACACATTACTGTTCAACAACACACAGGGTCTATATAGTTCAACGTTTTACTTTTTTCCACTCGCCGTTTCTCGTCGTTCTTTCTGATTCTTTCTGTCTCATCGCACATCTCTCACAAAAAATGGGATTTTTGAGGAGGAGGTTTTGGTGTGTTAAATTCTCACATATCTACGATTCTTTCCTGACCACACACACGCAGACACACATACACTCATTTCATTTTATAAAATACATCTGTTACTTATTTATAATGTAAGAATTTTGTCTTCAGATTTTCGAAGATTACAATAAAAAATTCGTGATGAGATCTAGAATATTACGATTTATCTTTGCGACGGGAAAAGCTCAGTATGAATAAATACGAATACGACAATGCCGGAATTGTCGTGCGATGTTGACTCGGGTAATGACCCTCGAAGCTTTTGGTAGATAGGACAATGTATGCATACGGCACTTTCACGCATTTGTAGAGACACCATATAAAATTCGACGTGCCAGTTGATATTCGTGAAATGGTTTTGGATTTAATTCACTTCAACCACCCACAGTCTGCAATGTATGCGATGGAAAAAATAGAGAGGGATTGAGCAAAATACAGCTGTAAATGCCTCAGAGATATTTATGGGCCTTTAATAATATACAACATGGTTATATCCGATTGATATGTCTGCACCATGCATATTCCCGTTCACTAAATAACGCGGCATTATTCGACAAATTCGTATTATGAAATAATATATTAAGCTGTTAATTAATTTCATTTCCATGCACATAACGTACAGAATGAATTTCAATTTATTCCATATTTATAAGTATTGGAAGAAGGATCGTATAACATTTTTCGTACGATCCAGTAAACTTTCGCGTCAACCGACGGATCAACCTTCAACCTCTATAACTTTATTCTTCTCCTCTATTTATCACCAATATATACAAGTATATTTCTAAGTATATATGTACAAGTATATGTTTACGCGTTAATCGTGAATGGCCGCGAGTTTTTGTCTGATTTTTATTAAATAATTAGAGATTGGGCTCGGGATAATGGATGGTTTGGAAGAGCCTCGCGTGCCCGCGCCATTCCAGGCATACCATACTCGCGTGTATGCTACGTGAGATTCCCACACAGTTTATCCGTTGTAATATGTATATTGACTCACCTTCTGTGGGCGATTGCCAAGATTTACTTTTACTTCGTTAAATCATTTTCTTCTCATTTTACAGGCGGATTATTAGACAATAATTTTGTGCTTATGGATCACATATAGAATCATTATGCTTGAATCTCTGTTTGTTATATTGTCCAGATGATTTCTCTTGATGAAGCGAATCGGAACTTTTGAAACTTCCAGATCTGAATCGGAATTTGATTATTTATTGACGGTTGTAAATAATCGCACGTAAGTTGATTCACATGAACAATATTTCATTCACGTCTACCGACCTAGTTCTGATGCCGACCTATCAAGATTGACAGTCCTTACTCATACATTCAATTCTCAGAAAATACTTTTCATGATTAGCAGCCAAAGTATGTATCAGGGTTTAACAAATCTAAAACGAGGTTGGAACTCATCAAAAGGCATATTAAATAAAGCAATGCACGATGAAACCAGCACATTCTGTTGTAATAGATCTGCATAGACCATATGATCATCAGAAAACGAATAGATTCTCTTCATATACATCGCGACTTGGCATTCATATGCCTGAATAGATGGATGAAATAATTCATAGACAAGAAAAGTCATTGCAACAAGAGTGAACGAGCCACTTGACTGGACAGCGGAAGATCTTAAGGTTTTAAACTCTGAAAATAGCTTCAATGTTCCTGGCGGATTGTAGGTCACGGGATGTGTGCATCAAAGGCGCGCGCATAAGCCCCAAGCTCATGAATGACGTTGACTGCATAGCGGCTTGACAAAAGCTTCCGTTCTCTTCTGAAAGAATCTTCCAGACGTAAGAATCTTTTTTTTCTCACCGCGCACTCAAAGAATAATAATAATAACAATAATAATACACACACACACACACACACACACACACACACACACACACAAACGAAAAGAGGAAGGAAAAAAGTACTTTCAGCTCACAGAACGACCTTTGCTGTGGATGACAGCGAACGGATTAATTTACAATGGAAAAAAAAAATTGTAAGAAATGAAAATAATGTAGAAATATTATATACAAAACGGAAACAAAAAGAAAATCCATTAACGATCGAGACTGTATTTGCCGGCAGAGAGAAATATAATAATAGAGCGTAAAGGATCAAAACAAAAGAGAGTGGAATGCAGAATGGACAAATGGTCAATGATGGAACCGCTCTACTTCGATGTTATAGTGCGTTAAATGCAGATACCTCTTGTCCCAGGTGCTACATTCGCTCGGGTTAATTAATCGAACGTCTAGGTCTCTGATGGGCCCGAAGCGGCAAAAGTAAAAGCGCAGTGGAAGTTTAAGGGACAGAGTGCATGTGAAGGGGTATTTCAAGAACATGCCAACACACACATGCTACGCGGTACTCATTCAATTATGATGCTGACACGGGGCACATCAATCTTGATGGTGCCCACATGTATGTGACTGCACTTCATATATTGAGAGACTTCATGTCTCGATCAACTGTTTATCTTATCTTCGTAAAGACTAGAAAGCTGAGAACTATTTAAAGTTGTGTTATGTGAGTTGATGATTAGATGATTTGATTATCATATGATATTCAAGTTCAGTGAAGTGAAATTGAGATTGCAAAGTGAAGATTCTGAACTCGAAGTAGACAGGACATTTGTCAAACTGAAATTACATCAGGTGTTGGTGTATTGTAAATTAGATATTGTTTCGGACGAGGTTGAATGCGTGGTGTGAACATGTATTCAATTTCACGCCATTGTGGTTTGGAAATTGACCTCTACTAGTATAGTAGTGCTGTCCATCAATGTTACAATACTGTTATTAGTTGACTGTTTTTCCCCAATTTTTCAAGATGAAATTTGATTGGGAATTTACAACTTTTAAGTGAATTTTGACTTTATATTTGACAAAATAAATTTCGTCTCGGAATAGAGGTCTGTTATGTCAAAAAATATACTGAAAACGGAAGGCTTCTATCAATTTCCAGCATCATTGCTTATGCATTTATCAAGGGATATCATAAAATTTTATGGGTGGAATGGCTTCTTAAACATTTTTATGAGCAGTTGATCAAACGAAGTAATCGCAAATGATTCGATCAAGTAATGTCGATGTTCGGTCTCAAAATCTAACAGATTTCGAAGATGTTTTCGGTTGTAGGATTTTCTAATAATTTTTAATCATCCTGGAAAAAACGTTGTAAATAAGTTTCCATTGAATATGTTGAAATTCCTATGTGATCAAGTGGTGAGTCCTTGGCATTTGTTGAAATTTATCCAATTTTTACGACATTCCGTCTTGTAGAATCGACAGAGACGCCATTCCAAGTTATTACATGTGAGAAGTTTTGATACAGCAGATTAACATTGATCGAGCAGAGTAACATGGTCGATTGGTTTTTTCAATATATACACCAACAATTATATCAACAGTTCGGTGCATTACATCCAACACACTCTGTTCCATCCGCGAATGATGTTTTCCTGTGGATTTTTTTTCTCTGCGGTGTTTACGCTTCATCCTGCTAAATTGAATTTTGTCCCGAGGCAAAAACGAGAATGGAACTGGGATCGCGTCTGTTTACCCGAAAACAGATGGCCCAGCCGAGGATAGCCTGGGGATGTAGCGAAAGAGGGGCCGATTCTAATCCTTTCGATCCAGGTTTGGGAGAATGCCACCGTCTATACATCTATACGTATATACATAAATATATAACAAAACAGCTACTGCCAACATTATTTCAATTGCACCTGGCCAAGTAGCGCAATGTTGATAGCTATAAAAGATTTTTGTACCAAGCTTTTAAATCAAAATGTTGGAAAAACAAACCGTTTACCAATATTTTGGTCATTTGTTGATTCAGAGTTCGCATACTTTTTTTTTACTCATTCAAGATGATAAGAATAGCTGGACAATCACGTTTTTCAACTGGGCTCCAGAAAGAAATTATGATGATGGTGATGGGAAATACGAGTTTTCCAGAATGTTGTGTGAACGATTATAAGATATGAAAAAATATAATTTGAATATTGTCACGTTGAGTAATTTAAGCTATTGATGAGAATAATTGCAATGAGTAGGATAAGCCGGGGGAAACAATTTTCCATTGATCTTCACATAAAATTTGATTGTTTTGGCATCAAAAATACTGATGAGCATCGATATTTTTTCGAATTCATATCCATCTCAATATGAATAACGACAATCAACAATAAAAAATTTCTAGAACATTCCGAATTGGTAATCACATTCTGAATTGAGAAAATTTTCAAAATATTGACCAGATTACTTTAAGGATCCACATGAGATTTTGACCATAAATTTCTGCAGCATTTTGACCATTCATTATGCAATAATAAATTCCGAATCAATATTGAATGATGCATCAAAATGAAACCTAACACCATATTGTAATTGGAATAGTCACACCCTGCACGTTTATTTTCTGCCCTTACAGAACATTTGAAAACAAATAACTCAATTAATTCATTTCACATGGACTACCATGGGTTGCGTCGCAATAGAAATCAAAAAGCTGCATCATGATGCCCATATGAGAACAGTCAAAACTGAAATTTACTGCTGACAGCTATACGCAAAAATGGAATAGCCATTACATATACGGTACGAAACTCCAGTGATTTTGGTCAATATCGGGGGGTTGAAAAAAAATACCGAAATATCTCCGCAGGCGAAAAATATCGATGCGCCTCAGGACGTAGTCATATATATGAAAAGAGGAAGCGGAAAAGAGAGAATGAAAACAAGCGGAATGTAGTCACATCTGGTTATTCTCATGCGATTATTTTCGATTCATAAACATTGAAAAAGTGTACTTGAATCTGCAATTATTTTCATTTTCTTTCAAATATGATTCGGCAATTAATCGAACAGATTGTTTTTCTCATCGAAACAAATTTGAATTTCATTTTGTCAATTTAGAAATTCAAATTATGATCGTAGCAGTCGGTCAATCACTCATTTACCATGAAAAATTCATCCAACATTGTGACGCAGAAATCATATCACAAAGCTGAAATTGATTCTGTCACCCACGATTTATTTTGTTCTTCCATTCATTTCGACAACAAATCTAACATGTTCGAGAAAAAATCAATACGTAAATATCAAGATTTTTTACACGATCTCATTCTCACTTATCCCAAATGAACTTTCGATTACTCAATATTCGGTGCAGATTCGGCGGAAAATTATTGAGAATCCAACGTTAAACCATTTGAAAATCACAATAATCAGATGTACTTTGAAAAATATGTAGCAGTTGATACAAGACAAATAAACAACAAACAGCGTGAGTTAGTCTTCCTCAAATGTAAAAATACCTCTGAATTTCACAAACTACAAAGACTATAAATATTTTATATACAAATAATTCATGCACGACAGTAAATTAGATACAATATTCTGTCGTATATACCGTGCTTGAAGTTTCCTTTGGTTAAAAAACTTTGGAAAGAGCACACGACAAAAACGAATATATATTTTTGTGGGATATACAATTACGAATTGTGTTAGCGAGGTAGTTTGACTTTATAGTGGGTGTTGCGCCTTCTGCCTCAGTTAATAATTCAATTCCTTCCGCGTCGTCGACAGGGCTACCCTCTCTGTGTCTCCCGTTTGCTCTCTTCTCTCCTTTCAGACTCTCGTTCCAAGGTGCATCGATTTTCCCACACCAACATCACTCGTCGTTGTACTCTCTATACTGTGCCCTCTCCCATCTACTTTTCTTTTTGCCCCATCATACGTCCCACGTCTCAACTACCTTACCAATCTCACATCTTTCTCTATTGCTCATGGTCTTTCTCTCAAGGGCTCCTCTTCCATCTCGTATATACGTTTTGCTTCATACACCACAGACAAAGATATATACTGAGATAGAACACCAAGCTCATATAGCGGTATGCCCTTGTACGAATAGCGCGCACCAAGGAATGGAACAGCCAGCGGCCATTTTGTAAGCTCTCTCTTCCCGGAGGAATCGATGTGACGTCGCCTGAAGGGGCGCTTGCGCTGCGGGCGAGACACCCTCCATATTCTAGAGAACGGGTCACCCTTCCTCCTCCGATCAATTCCAACTTTGATGGCTGACGATGTGGTCACGTGTATATACATACGTATGCATATATAACATGTGTATTTTATGCAAAGTGGACGTAGTCGTACTCTCAACGTATGTATCGTTTCATTGTCTAAACATCTTTATTCTATTTTTTTTGCATTTATTTGATTTTATGAATATTTTCATGAAGTTTCGACGCAACTGATGTTAAAAGAAAGAATATTGATGAAGAACTGATCTGATGACTGATCCAGAATTCTGTTCTTTACGTTGCAAGGGATTTGCTGAAGTGTTCAGCTGGTAACAAATTCATATTGAGCGTTCCCAATTCTAGAAAGCATCGTTGAGAAAGAGAACTCGTTTTAATATGAGTGCGATATCCAATCAGTCGATTATTGCAAAATTACAACTACCTTCTCATTTCCATATCATGACCAGAAAGATGTGGAATGATTTGAAAAAAGTTGGAAAAATGTTTTATTACTGAGAATAAATGTACTGTAAAAATTTGATGACGAGTTTTCAACTGGGTGAATTCATTTTCTTGAAGATATCAATGTGTGTATAATAATGAGAATGAGAATGAATAATACTGCGAAATTTCATTTGGAACTGTGTTGTGAATTGTACACGACTCGCATTGTACATTTGGATGACCAAGAACGGTTCTAGTTTTGAACAAGCCTTGATAATTATCAACACGAAAATAGATAATGGGAATTCGTTCTTTCTCCAGATGTCCTCTAATGAAATTCAAGTATTTGATCTACAGCAAAATCGTGATTCAAAATGTGATACATAAAATACATAAAATACATGAATGTGATATTTGAAACTAATAATCATTCAAGGTTCAGAGGATTGACACAGAATTGTGACTTTTCCTGGCAATGGCATCAAACTTGAAACATATTAACGTATAATCGATCAGGATCTCCCTTTTTTCTTTATCAATATCCTCACAAAATGAATTCACATTGAAAGCTAATTGACATCTCTATTTCATATCTCACAAAGATTGAAATTCTCCATGATTGTATTACATCATAAAAAGTACAGACTGTGAGTCAATTGAAATTGTACTCAACTCTCCATGTAACACTAAATCAATAACTAGTGAATTAAGAGTAAACAAATCTTATAAGCCACGATTATACCAACTCATATGTCACCGAAACATTGACGTAGAAATATCGAGCTAAAAGAGTGCTGTCAAGTTTTCAATTTAATGAAATATATAAAAATCATTCGTCACTCTCCGTTCACATTCAAATCCAATTTAAAAAACTCAATATTCCCTGACAGCATCCCCGCTGTTTTTCTCCTCATTCCCCATCACAAAAATTCTGAAAAGTCACAAATTACTGAATTCTCGAATGCTGAAACTACAGAATATTACTGTAACATTTGAAGTATCCAGTCGTTCATCGGCGTTACCCATAGACAGTTTTAAATTAACATAAAACGAAAAAGTTAAAAGTTTTTCCAGCTTGCAATATATAGACATACACGCAGTAACACAGCGATGTATATTTAAACATCCTTGCTATCATATATGGATATATAAGTGCTATCGACAGTATTCCGTCGAAAATTTATAACTTTGAACTAATCGTGGTTCGGGGCGTGTATGCACCTGGCAGCAATCTCCTCCTCGCTCACTCGTTTGCTTTCAGCTTCTCTGTGCGTTGCATTATCATCGCGGCTACTTTTCGTCCAAACCGGAGACGAGTCGTCCCCCTAAACCCCACCGAGGGGCTCTTGCACGTTATGAAGTGAGAGCGAGTGAAGACGAAAGATTCTCGATGGGATACGTGATACGCGCGCACACCTCGGATTACTGTTTTGGATCATCCTCCTGTGCATTTTTTCGTGCATCCTCCCCGTGCATTCCCCCATAGATCCGCCCGGGGCTGTCGTCAGGTACCACACCGTCGTACCCTTCACCCACCATACCACCTATATACAATATAGTATACTTCATTTATTATGACTGTGATCATCGATTATGCACCGACATCTTCCCTACCTCCTTCTTTTTTTTTCTCTTTTGTCGCTGTTATTTATTCACGATTTCTCTCTGAACGAGATCTCGCCAGATTTTTCGCCGAGTTCGCGCACATCCTGCAAATTCTTCTGCCGATATGCCTCGCCATTATCCAAAAGCGCTGCACATTTTACAGTGGGGGGAAATTATATAATTCTTATGGAAAGAAAGAAGGAATAGAAGCGGCATTGTATGGACCCGAAATTTCAGTTATGTGTATGCTAAAATTTTTCCATCCTTTTTTTCTATTTTTTTTATCTCCAATAGCATCGACGAGTTTATATTATACCCCGGCTCATGCATCTTTAAAACAGGTGATCACCTAGATTTTCACTTGATGATAAATAAGTACATCTGTGTTGAGTACCTTTGTGTTTCACAGAATATGAATAAAACATTTTGATTCAATAAGGTGGAAATTTTTCGATTGGAAGCCGAATAAAGTCTTCATTCTTTACATACTCAAGCAGAAAATCACACAGTGTGTATATACATATGGAAGAATTGCTTCAGCCCTCGCATATCGAATGGTATAAATTCAGTTTCCTCCCGTATGGATTTCTCCTCTCCATACACGCGCGCTTTTCCATCACTCTGTGCATATATGTACGTTATCGTTTAGCATTTATTGAACGCTTCGCTTCAATCACGTGACGAACTCCACACTGAGGCAAAAAAATAGGGGATAAAATATTAGACTGTTTGTTTACACAGTCTGCTATGTTTGAAATAATTCAAAGTGTACATTTTCACTGGGCAAGTTCCTCGCCTCATCTTATAAGTCGATACTGATATCTGTTTCTATAATTTTGTTATTATACTGCGATGTTCATTCCCGAAGAATATCAGAACGCATTTCTGGTACAACCTCTGTAAGATTTAATTCGTATAAAGTGCAGTTGATGAATATTATTTGCCTGAAACGCAAATACCGCGAATGATTTCATCAAACCTAAATAAATTTTATTCATTTGGAACTCAATGAGTCGAAAGAAAATTACCACTCATTTAATCAGCGTGATCACATTAATTGCATAATCCAAGTTATTCGTGTTTAACATAGATTTGGTTGCAGGATATGATGACACGTAAACATACGTAATACTTACTTAATAAAAAAAATACCGAAATGTGTTGAATGAAAATGTATTCAAATGATATTCTTTCTTGCCCTATTATTATATGTAAAACATTCTCATGGTAAAAACTGAAAAAAATTTTAAGCAATCGAAAATGGATATAATCGTTTGATTGATGAGTACGTAATTAGTTCTTGAATATCATCTTCACGGAATATTAATTTTTTTACATCTCTTCACGCAATTGACCGAATTCTCGCAGTTCCACTGCAAGAAATGGAATTGATCGAATGAGAGTTTCGGTGTAGAAGGAATGAACTCTTCATTGAACGATATCAATTGTAACAGTCAAACACGATTCCAACCTGGAACATACTAGAACCTATCATAGGAATTCAGGCATTCACTCCTGCATCGCTAGTGGAATGTTTCTAACTAGTAATTATGTGTGCAGATGAGGAAAAGAAGTGCAAGAAAAACTATTTTTCCTATTTCAATTTCTAGATTCTCCAATATTTCAGATTTTAGAAGTAAAGCAAGTAAAATATCTCCAATACATGAAGATGACATTTAAATCAACTCTACGAACATTTATAGCTGGAATCATTGAGATTGCTACTCTGAACCAACATAAATAAATCTCACTGCGCGGAGGTAAAATCGGGACAATTTTCCCTTCCGTCTATTCCAACATATTTGTGAATCCATATATGGAATTGAGATGAGAGTTGATATTGAACTTGTCAGTAGGTCTGAAAGATGTGAGAATGTCGCGCAGACGCGTAGTGTATCATTCTTTTGCTCCATCTTCAAGACCATTCATTTTCCCCCTTTTTTTCCTCCTAACGTAAAAGTCTTGACAATCCCTCGGGCAGGAAGTATTTCTAGCTTCTGGTGATTGGAAGTTACCCCTCTGGATAGGAAAACAGGCGCATGCGCTCATGTCCCAATCCCCTTTGCTTTAGGGTTAGCTGTGCGGTCCTCCCTGCGGCTAAACATCCCAGGATGACACGCCCCGGGCTACCAGATCAATAAGATGCCTTATATACACCATGGTACGTTTAAATGACATGGCTCCGTTTTCGTCAACCGTTTTGGCTACGCCCCGCCAATAACCACCCACCAAAATTCACGAGACCATCATTGTCAAAGTGAACATCGCATCACACTTTTGAAATTATACAATGAGGGTCTTCAGTTTTGATAATGATGATGGATTATTCCTGTTCCGATGACCATTTCCTCGATGATGCGAGTAAATATTTCTACGAGAAATGCCCTTCGCATATAATTAGGGTATGATCGAATGAAATCTTCATGAATCACTTGGTGCTAAAAAACGAACAAGCTTTCGCAAAATTGGAACATTTGAGATATTCTTGATCATTCATTCACTTTCTAATTGATGCCATCGTACAGGAGAGAAATACTATGAAAAGATGGGAGGATTTTGATGGAGATTCCAAAGCATAATTGACTTCACGATTTTTGTAATGAACAGAAATCTTTTCGATGATATTTCACTGTATTGTCCAATATTTGATGAGAATCGTAGAGCCAGTAATCGTCAAATTTTTATCATATCTTAAAGATTCCAAGTGAAATAAATGATGAAATGTACTTTCTAAGATTGATGGAAGGAAGTCATCAATTGAGTACTTTAAAGCGGAAGATGAACGAAAATCAAAATTTTTGTAGCAGCAAATTATTCAAGCATTCAAGAAAACACTAATTCTAAAATGGTTTTGAAAACCGCAAGATAGGTTAAATCGTCGAAAATTGTACGGTAATACATATTCTGATGGTCTGTCGACACTAATCACTCTTCAAGCGAATGAAATGAACTTCGAATCATCTTGGCCAATTCAAAATACCACTTTTAAAAAAAGTATCCTCGCGACTAAAGAAATTTTAATGACAGAAAATAAAACAGCACATTATATACGAATATATTTAGACGCTTTTGTAAATAAATGTCGCGTGCCACACAAAGAAAAAGTTTGCGAATTCAAAGGCGCAAATATATATCGTACATAACTACATGTACCTACTGGTAGTTTGCAAGCAATGGTAAGTCCGTAGCATCTCGTTAAAAAAGTCCGCCCTCCATCAGCCAACGTTCCTTCTTATTCCGTGCATCCCCTTGTGTGCCCTCTATACCGCCTACTTCTGCACTCACTCTGCCTCCAATTTTGCGCGGGTCAATCGCAAATTTTCTGGTAAGCTCGCGTGTACGCCTTGGGCCGTCACGATTCAGAGTTAACCGCCATGTTCGCTATAACCGTTTCAGAAATTCTTCGTAAAGCAATTTCATCGTCGGGATTCCTTTCACGCCCTTGCTCACGGCCAGCTATTGCTCTATGCTTGCGAGGAAAATATTCCTTCTCGTGCGCGCACAGGTTTCAGTTGGATACATACATACATATTCAAAAGGGGATTTGAGATGAGATCGACGGCACTTTGACAATCGGACGTGTTCCTTTTTACTTCAACCGACAATAATCTCAGAACGTGTTCATATACTCCGCGTCACCATGATATGGGCCTCGATGCTGCGCAATACCACTTACATTCACACAAACTTGAATCATCCGTCGTTCGAGTGTAAAATTACACCATCTCCTTCCTTCTATTTTATTCTTCTCATTACAACTTGTTATTTATTCAATATCCACGTTCATATGATCTAACTTATTCAGAGAGTACCAATCTGCGCTGCACGATGTGAGATTAAAAAATAATTTTATACATCGCACGATACATCACAGTACAACGTCGAAATTCATTTATGAATATGAGCAAAGTATAAATGTTCACATCATCATCATCTCTACATTTCACATTGGTATGTAGAAAAGGTCGTTCGGTCGAGGCATATTATAGGAGTGGCAAACTGGCACAATGACTCAAGATTTCAAGTTTCCCATGTGGGAATTTCGTCAAATCCCGCATAGTCTGTTGGATCGATGGGTTCTTGTGAAACCCCGAAAAATTACAACAGCTACATATTCATTCAGCCGAAAAACACCCGAAAAATACTGAGAAAATCTGGGACCTCATCTTACCCTCATGTACAATAACGTTTGGGTAAAAATATTATCTGTTAAAAATGTGTATAAAATGCCCACTTTATCGGGGAATCGGCGATTTAAATGTGTGTACATGTATACAGCGAAGTGAGTATATATATGACACCAAGCGGGGACTTATCGGGCCTGCGGCCCCACAACAGCCGTCCAATCCAGTAACGCGGGCGTCTAGCGGGCGTCGTACAAAAGTCTCGCGGGGCCTTCATGGCATGTGACTTGTGGTGTAGGTTAGAGTGTGGTGGAGCTATTGGAGCCGCGTTGCAGCAGCCAAGAACCAATCCAATCGCAGTGTATCGCTCCGGGGAAGGTAGAGGCCGCACCCAGTTTCCCTCCCTGACTCTTTGGAAGCTGGCCCGTCTTTCTGGTAGCTAAGGCCCCGCGGGCGCAGTAACCCTCGAGTCCTTCTGTACGACGGTTAAAGCTATCTACCTACACAAACGAGACTGGGCAAGATATCGGGAAACAATATAACGCCAGGTAGTAACGTGATATTTCCGCTGCCTTAGAATAAGTGATCGCGCAACATTTGCTACTTCACTTTGACCTGGTTTATATATTCGTTTGTTTTTGTTACTTTTATGTTTTGGTTTTGTACGCAACGCGTTGACTTGACTTGCCAACTGCATTTCAATACCAAGTCATTCAGTATGATGATAGGGAATCAATGATATATAAAAGTGCCCAGTGAAAATACATATTTATATAAATATAGTTGTTTATGCATAGATTTGAGAGTGAAATTTATTGGAAATGACAGTGATTGTTTGTGATTGAATTTGACTTGTCACGTTACGATTACACGTGGGTTTGCTGAAATTTGTTTGAAGCCAAGGTTGATCAGTCAAGCGGACCAAATGCCGAACTTGGACTACTACAACACTGCAAGAATGCATCAAATGGTAAAATCATTTTGTCTCTTTGTTACCTTTTGGTTCATATTTGGAACTTTGCTTATAGAAAGTTCGGCATCTTTTGCGAAGTTATGTTTGAGCGAATTCTTCATTCGGATTTCCCTGCATAATATAGTACTGTTCACCAAATCCAATGTCGATGATGTCAGAGAACTCACTGCTCTTGTTTATTGTAGAATAATAATTCGACTTGAAGTTTTTTCACTAGGGTGAAATGCTTGATCAAAAAGAAAACTACTCACGAAAAAATTTCTAAGAAAAAGTGGATGATGAATCAAGAGTTATTGCTATTGACTGTTGACATTTATGTCGACTCATTGAAAGACATTTTAGCCCCATCGTTCTTATTGGATGTTCTGATCATTAAATCCCGCGATTCACTCTTCATGAACTCTATCCCACGCATTTTTGAAACTTCGTAAACCTCCACCAACCAAAAATATCCACCCTCAAATTTTCATGGATATTATTTGAGAATCTACACTACACCATAAAACAACCCAACATGGTTCGATCCTTCATTTCATCATCCAGTGGGATTCATATCCAACTAAATGAAGCGATAAGTCAAGCACAAATTACCGAATGCATCGTCTGGTTCAAAGTTTAAATAGCGCCAGTTAAAAATAAGTAAAACAGCAAAGATATTGCCGTGGCAGTGATGGGACCATAAACATATTGTATGAGAACTCAATTATGATGTTGTGTATATGAAAAGAGCAGTTGGACGCACGACGCTGTGGTGGGTGGTCGTGACTTTACCTGAAATATTTACTCGGGTCGCGCGTTCATAATCCGAGTTTTACATGGGCCAGTTGTAGACCACAATAATGAGGTAGAACGATGCATTGTTGTTTTATTTACACTGAATACATGCGCATATTTTCTTCTCGGATTTTTTGTCTCCATTTCAGATTGCTCTATATAACACATCAATATTCTCATCACTCATCACAAAAGTTCAGCTCTATAACTCAAATAGATACATTAAATACTTATGAAATATAAATTTACAGATATTGAGTTGTAAATCACTGTAAAATTCTACAGCTTGAGATGGTGTGCCAAAGGCAAACGCCGTATAATGACAGGTCTCGAGAGAAAAGTAACTCGTAAAATGTTGGCACAATGAAATCATTTTGCCATTCCTCATGGGTTTGCAAGCTAGTTTTGCGAGCTTAGTATACCAGTGCATGTAATGGTCGATATTGATTATGTGTGAACATTTACTTGCAAAGAAATTCAACAACACTTGCGTATACAAATATGTATTTATCTTAGAATTATGGCTATTTGGTGAACACTTAAAATGTTTATTGGTGAATATGAGTAATGATTATCTGGATAAAAACTGCCAAGATCACTTCACTTCTACTTATATTTATTCACAATTTATCATTGATATAGATGTTCACACACATACGTGGATATTCCCAACTGCTGAAAAATTGATGACAACCTTGATCGAATAGTTAGGATAATTAGAAAATTCTACGGTTTCCAGAGAACCTCGTCTCCTTACTTGTTTGATTCATGAAAATCACTCAAGTGAAGTGTCTGGTTGATTTCATTTTTTCTCCAGATCTGGTTGAATATGAAATCTGTTCGTCATCGAAACTGAATAAGGAATTAATAGACTCCATTGCTTCGTCAATTTGTTTTCCTCGCATTGAAATCGATGTATCATCCCTTTATTATGCTGAAACTCGATAAATTCTTATTGAACCATCTAAAGAAACCGAGACATTGGACATCGAAGAATGCAGTTATGTACGTATTTCTTTATGACGACGGGTGCGCTAAACACTTTGAAAATGAAGTGAAGAGTGTGGAGGAGAAGCGAAATATAACGCGTTCGTTGTCTTTCATGTGATGGGCCACTGCGCAAGCAATAAATAACCGACAGCTTAGCCCGTGCTAGTTTACTGCCACTCGCGCTATGTTTGGCTGATCCCAATAACTCTGTTTCTCTCTTTTGGTTTTTTTACTTTTTCACCAGCTCGGTTTCGAGTTGAGGCCAATAACGTCAAGGAAGCCAATCTTCACGCTAACTAGCCGTCCAACCGGCCTAACCATCTTTACCAGACAAAGTACCAGGACCCTGGTTAACCCCTGAACGAATCACTATCAGACGATTGCCCTCGAATATATCAATACTTTTTTCATTGCCAACTTCAATACCACCTTCCCCCCTCATCAATTTTAATTTATGATCTATGATTTCTTCGGACGAATATTCAATTCATTGGGATGTACATTCACTTCCTAACCACATAGTAAAATCCAATGGCTATCACGATCGCAATTTTATGAAGTTGATCTTACTATACGAAATGTAAATCATCGTAAAAACTGATGCGCAGCCGTTTTTTAGATTTTCTCTCAAGTACAGAGCTTGGGTACTACATGAAGACCTCATTTCGGTGTAAATGTCAGTGCCTGGCCAGATTCAAGTTAAGTGATCATCTTGATGACTTTTTCACTACATGACTATTTTCTCAGTTGAGAGCACAATTAGGCTGCACCTTTTCAACACACAGCAAGAATTTGGCAACACTGGAATAAAAGTACATGGAAAATCCAACAGTTGTTCGGACACAGAAGTGTACATCAACTCAAGCTGGAGTTTCAAGATTTTTAATCCTATTCGAGCGAGACTAAAAATGACTGATCAGTGATCGTAATCAGAATTGCAATACACGCGTAATCCAGACCTACTCAACTGAAGAGAAAGTAATCTCATTCTTCCTGTCAATGTGTTTCCCTCATAAACCTGATCAAACTCGATTGATGAGTTGAAAAGAAACAAATCAAGTCACTCGTGATCAGTTGTGAATATTGATGTACGATTAGCCTCACGTGATCTGTTGTTAATCAAGTGAGTAATAATTTCCCGGACGACAGCCAAACCGGTTTGATTATCCAGCCTATATAAATTAAAATATTTCATAATGTAATTCCTATGAAATTTGATGATACAGACACACGAATCGAACAGAAGCTGGCGATCAACGTGAACATGTATACACATAATGTATATCAGTAACATGTGGGTTCAAAAACTAATTTCACTGAGAATTTGGCTCTTTTTTCTTTGGCACGTATGCAGGGTAGCGGTATCTATATAATATATAATAACTGGTTGAATTCCAGTAGTGGGCATCGTTACGGACCGGTAGCCTCTAATCAACTTAATTTTAGGTTGGCCATGGTTCAATGCTGGCCAACATCCGAGATATTCGGTAATTGTAACGGATTGGAATGTTGCGCATTGGCTCTTTAAGCAATATAGAAGTTTATACTCACACGTTCGATTCAGATGAGACTGTACCAAACTTCACTACCCCTTTTATCAAATCTGATCACTTTCTTACCTGCTTCAATACACAAGAGAAACAGCAGCGCACCACATCCGATGGTGCCATTAAATTCTTTCACGTTTCAAACTCTCCATAGATATTTCTTCGTCGCACGATATCTCTTGATCACATCGTCTATCTGGTCAAAACATTCTGAGCATCATCACAATCATATAAACCTCATTTTCTCGGTGGCTCTATAGCGATATGGCAGACCATAATAAGCAGGTGCAAAGGCTGACCCGCCTTCTAATGCAGTATGAGGGATTGTATTCATTGCTTTTGCATATACTTACATAATTACTCAGATGAGTTGACGATGGCAATATGACAAATTATATGAATATCATAGTTATCGTATTCACTTGTGATAGGTGTTCGTGGGTAAATACGGAGTTCCTTTATGAACATTTATGTTCACCTTTGGGTTAACTAGTTCATCGTATTCTGTTTTATTCATAGTATTCCATGAGAGAAAATAAATAATGCGGGTAGGTATTTATTAGCTCATGTGATTTCTGAAACCTGGTTTGTTGTTTGCATAATGAGATGAAGTTGGGAATGAAAATGCTATTGTGCTAACAATAGAAGTTGGAGGATGGTGGAATATATGGAGGCTCCAGTGAGAATCGAATTTTCAATGAACATTGCAGTTTAATTATCGCTGAATTCTCTCAAATGTTCTGACATTATGTACAGTTTGGAGGATTTAGAGGATATTATCTCCAGAGGAAGATTCTTCTATTATCTCCCCACTTCTTCTATCGCTCATAATTCGTGTTTTGTGTGACGTCTGAATTTAGTATCGATAAAATGAAAATACTCATCATGAATCACTCATAATGAACATTCATTGTTTCTCTCTGCAATCATGGTCGATATTGTACTGAATGTTATTTCTCGAAATTTTTAATTCATCTAATTTTTTGTTTCAAACGAATGAGATATGATATTGAGTTCATCCAAAAAATTGAATTGATGAAGTTTGGCATTTAATATGTTCAATAGTTGATTTCATGAAATTATCTCAGTAAAAATTCTCCTTCAACCACTTCTACTTACCCAAAATCAAATTATTCGAACGAAAATTTACCAACTGTTGATTTCTCTCACAAATGAAAACAATTGATTGTTCATTAAATTTCAATCAACTCTTCGATAAGAATTTTTCAACAATTCCTGTTCGAATTATAAATTCTATCACGATGCAACGTAAAACATTTCTGATTACCAACTTCGTCAATACTTTCACCATTGAAAACCTGAAGTAACAGAAAGCATTTGTGAATTGTCATAAAATCATCGAAACTTATTCCACCTCATCTCACAGACTTTTTTTAAAAATGAATCTCTGAAGTAAACATAACCAATCATTCATGGCTTTATAATTGCATCTAAGATTCCAGACAAATTGTTTCTACCGAAAATAGATCTCAACGATCTTCCCATGACTGAATTATATGGCCACGGTAGATTTCAAGATCATCACGAAACCTGTTAGATGTCTTGGAAACAATCATAAACCTGAACTCATCTATATTATAACAGCACATCATAAATATCCGTTTGCGAATGTTCCGCACAGAGACACAGTGCATAACATTCCGCTTGATTTGAACACACCAAAAACTGCGATTCGATAATTAACAAACGAAAATGATACTATATAACCTCATTAATACATCATCTACTTCACGGGCAACAGTTTCAAAATACCTGTGAAATTTTTTGAAACAAAAAAAAAGAAACTTTTAGGATTTAAATTCGCAGAATCATTAATGTGTTAGTCAGAAGTAGAGCGTGTGTATATGTGGGTAAAATTACTTGAGAACACCATAAAAAAGTACTATATAAGAAGGTATTCGTATAGTTTTGACAAATAACATGTGAGTTGCAGGAATATAAATACTTATACAATTCCCCGATGGGACATACCTAAAATGTTGTTTCACGTTGGGAAAAAAATCCAAATAAAAAAATCTTACATGTATCGGATTCTTTTATTCGTATCACCTATCAACAGATTACAAATATTCATCAATTTGTACTAAAACAATCATTTTGCATTTCTTTCGCATCGACGTATTCAGGAATGGATGAATACAGATTGTCGCAACGAATTAAAACCTCTCAAATAACATTTCGCTGACGAAATTTTCAACAACTGGTAACTAGTAACGACTTATTGAAAATTGAACCGAGTGTGTCATTATTGAATAGAAACCAAATAAAGAAAAATTTATGATTATAAATATTCGATTAAAATCGTTTTTAGAGTAATAAAAATCATTTTGGCCATCTAATTAAAGAAATAAAAATAAACTATATGTATTCAATGAAGTACTTGCGGAACAATAATCAAATAAATAATCGATCCATGAATTATAAATGAACCACCGCATCAAATGAGAAGTTAAATACACCATGAAAAATACCTGTCAAATCGCAAACAATCACCTAAATAAATATTCATGCCCGAATAATTTTCAAAATACATAATTCAAACCGTTCATCAACCAAGCAACGAAACCAGAAGTTCTAGCATACTAAAAATACTCGAAATTTCTATCAAAACAATCGTAAAAAAAGTTCCGAAAGATGAATAAAACGGTCTGATATGAATAGCAATAATTGAATGTACACATGGAAATTTCGATGAAATTTACGACAGCTGCAGTAGAAAAAGTATTGTATAACCCAGCCCAGCGAAGCGTCCTGAAGTCAGGCATATGTATGTTATGTAGGTATCCAATACATATGCATGCATATACACACAGCGATATGCACTACATAAATACATACATATAAATGTTCTGATATTTGCTGTGGTCGAGACGAGAGTTTCAATCCGGAGGTGCAATTTCGCGTGAGTTGGATGAAAATACGTATTCGGGAGACCCGTTGGAGCGACTATAACGCGCGTGGCCCGCTTCATATTCAAGCAGGTATAAATTCGTCTCTCTCGGTTGAATTTCACGTGCATTCCGCTGTTCTAACATCGCTCGCACTCACCACCACCCTTACTTTCCCTCATACGCATATACTTCTCCAAACTCACCATTACCATTGCTGCTACAGTATACATATTTCGCCCGCACTATACCTTTGCAATATAAACGTACGCGAGATGTTCACATACATACTCACAGCCAACACATATGACGGTCGAATGCCTCGCGCGCCACAGCATGCAGCACTGCACAGCATCCAGCCACGCATTATGAATATTCAACTTGACGTTGGCATGGCTGCGTTCAAATCCATTATTCATTTCTCCGGCACCATCGTTCTCATTCTATATATTTCTCTATATATATGTGTTCTTTAATATATGTACATCTATATATCTCACTTGCCATTTTCATTTCTGCGCTACTATATCATGCATAATATTGACTGTTATTCTTCGTTTTTTTTTTTTTTTTCATTCTGCCAGTTTTTTTTTCCCAAATGCGAAACAGTATCATTCACGAATTTTACGTAGTGTTTTAACAATCATGTGCAACGATGGTAATGATGATAGTTGGAATGAAAGTGTAAGTATGGGCACGTGCTTGGATGAAGGGAATTCGTTAATGAAAGTCTAACAAGTGTCACGCCCTTATGCTCACCCTAAGTCCCATATCTCGCAACAATCTTCAGTATCGTCGGGCGAAATCGTCATGAACCTATATCTCTACGTATATGGAGGGTAAATGTTGGACTATATCTCCGTAGAACAATATAGTGTGTGTATGAGTGTGTGCATAACACAAGTAAGGTATATGAGTGCATTTGAATATACGGAGACGGAGAGGAGAAACAGTAGGAAGATAACAACATTGAATTGTTAGACTCTGGTGGACCACTATCTTCCTCATATTTCTCTCTGTTATGATCCATTGTGGTACCATCGTGCACGCTCATTAGGGATACCATTACGATACAAATATGAATTATATATGCCAAATATTAATTATATGAATTTATTATGGAGTTGATAACAAAAAAGTGAATTACAAATTCAGGGTTTATTATCGTTACTGCTGAATTGTGGTGAATAATGTGAATGATATTTTATGTAAAATGAGTATTTGATGCAGAGAGAACAATCTGTTGTGATAAGTAATGTTGAGTAAATGTTCGCAGAAGTTTTGTCGATGAGAAATGTTACAACAGACGTGAAACAAGGCAGTGGATGTTGGAAATTCAATCTCATTTTTTTTTGCTGATACAATTGTTCCAGAGACCAGAATTCTTGTACGATAAGGACAACTTATTATCAAGAGATGTTTAATTTTTCTCATCGCGGGGTCAATAAATTTACGTTTGTTTCATATTGGAGGATGTTATGTTGAACAAAATTCAAAAATAATTTGAATCTTTCATAGCTCAATAGCAAAATCGTCACTGATGTTTTGATTTTCTGTGATAGGACAATCATATTTGACAACAATTAAATTTTTGAATTTATTTATGATTGTATACAAATGAATGAGTTAAGAAGTATCAGTATTCTATCAAGCAGTATTTCGAGGGATTTACATCCCGCTTTCCACAGTGAACTCAGCTGAATGGAAAGGATATACCTCCACGTCGATTGATCTTTGTGAGGAATACTCGTACTCAACTGACGATAAATTTTCAATAGTGAAATTAAACTTTTCTGCACTTGGATATCTATATGAATGCTACATCAATGTCATTCCTGTGGAACTTGGTAAATGTTCAAATTGATGTAAACACTGAACTCCATGAGGAAGCTGCCTCTCACAGGAAATCCTCCCTTAAAGATCTCGATCTGTTAACGCGTTACAGGAAATCTCCCCCATCTTCATGAAAAGATGAATGATTCGAATATTCAAGATCTCAACTCAATGCCAGAACAAAAAACAATTCAAAAATATCCATTTAAAATCAATCCAATTGGATGGGTCACCAATTCATGACGACATGGATATTGATCGATCTATACAGATATTACATTTGTTCATGACACAATCGAACAATATTTACATCGCAAATGACTCATTGCAATTCTAAAGTTCCACGATGTAACCCATCAGCATCATACCCCTTGTCGCATTTCTGAAATCATGAATAAATTCATGAAATCTACAAGCGACGAAATTATCTCGACTGTAGTTACTACTCAGAGTTCGTATGCCATATAAAACAGTGAGCTCATCAACACTTTCCCAATGGCCCTATGGCAACAAGCGCAAAGAGAAAATCGGAATGAATCAATAACTACAGTTTATCCCGCTAATAAACAATCAGCAGTTGAATAATTACACAGCATTTTTTAATATATACGTTGTCACAAATTGAACATGAATCGGAACGGTAATTAACCTGAGTACATTGATGAATGGATGTGTGTTCGTGATCCTTGTTCAAATCATAGACACACGTAACGACATTTATATACGCGGCTTGATGACCACGTCCGTCGGAGTTTCATGTACATCCACATACAAACACATGTATAAATGGATATGTATAAAATTCTAGCGACGGCTTCTCCACCTGATGTATATTATACATAGATGAGTTGATGACGGTTCAGTTTTCGTTCTTTTTTTCTCGGTATACCATCACCAACCTAGAAATAAATTATGGGGGCAATTTCAAAGCGGCGAGTCTAAAGTCTTCCGTTCTCATTTTATATATATGTATATATATATATTGTTTCTCTTCTCTTCAGTTCTCTGTTACCATCCAAGTAAATAACTCCAACGCCGTTTACTTATGCTCTACGCTCTGAGTTTATAATGCAAATTATCTTGTTTGGACGAGTAGGGATGCATCGTTTCACTTAAAACAGAACAAAGAAAAATATTATGGCTAATAAAAAATTAAATATAATTGGGAATGTGAAAATAATGCGTCATCAAAATTATAATGAATATATTCACAGTCAACTTGCTTTATTAATTAATTGTCGTGCAGATTTTGAAGCCTCTTCCATATCATTCAAGTCCTCAATAACAGTTCTAATAATTTCTCTCTCACTGTCAATAAGTTTTATTTACTTTTGTGATTTCATCCTGGATTTATCTATGATGTAGAATGAAGGACCACTTTCAATGGCGAAATATTAACTTCACACATCTCTCTCTCTCTCTCTCTCTCTCTCTCTCTCTCTCTCTCTCTCTCTCTCTCTTTCTCTACCCATCAGATAACCTCAAATTGTCATGACCAATATCTTCGTTCATGAAAAATTGTAGAAAGACCTAGATTTCCAGCCAAAAACAAGAAAATATATTTGATCATTTAATTTGCAATGAATCCATAATTCTACCGATTTCGTACAATTGATGACATGAATAATAATTTGAACCTTGGGATATCCTCTGAATAGCACCCAATTATTTTTCTTTTATCGAAAAGAATTGAATTCTTGTGATAAAGTCAGTGGTTGACGTCCTGAATCGAAGCATGTGAATCATAAACACATCAATACTGAATAAATAGTCAAAAGATGACTGGAATTCTCATCAAAGCCAGATGTCCACCTACATCTCTATGTACGATCATTTTCTTTTTGCGCGTCTGCTAAAATTCACCGAGGATATTAATTATCACTTACAGCAGTATGTTATTAGTGCATTAGACGAATACCTTCGTTCTACGCTTTTGTATGTGGCCTCTGGCAGAACAGCCCCACCAGCTAAAGCCCTGTACTTTCCTAAGTCACTATTGATAAGTACCGTCCACTGTTTTAGCACCACCGTCGCCTGCGGCTTGGTTTACGGAGCTATTTCACCTCAAGTGACACACACATACACACCCACATGCTATAATTACTATAATCAGTTCACAAGATTTTATTGTGATGTTCCTATCGCAACATAAATATTTATCGCCTATGTATTCAGTGAGTGTATAACCTTACTCTACATAAATGTTCCACACCTTCAACATAAAACTACACGACATATAGATGAATGTCACCATTTTGATCATCCAGTTGTGCAATATAAAATTCTTTGTAATTATAACGGATAATTCATCCACATTAAAGAAAAAGGAGCAGTGATTCAATTGATATGTCATATCAATTTGATGATGCAGCATTGCTTGTCATTGTAACAATGATAAGATAGAATACGATGTCGTCCATACGAAAGTGTTTTTATACCCATAATAAGTGTGCGTTCATTCAGACTGTATCAAATGTTCATACATAAGGATGAACAATTGATAATTGAGAAATGATGAGAAAGTATTTTATTATATCAGGCATCAATCGGATATTTGAGCAGACTTTATACGTACCAATTAACGCTATACTAATACCGCCGTCGTATAATTACAATTAGTCGGCGACGCCCTCTACTACGCCCCCATCACGAATTTTACTCACGTGAAGATACGCAGGTATACACAAACAAACGCTCACACACATGCACGCGCTCGCGCACACACTCGCTTACACTACGATGTCTGTATACATATTTATAAACGCATGGTGGAAGGAAACTATCCGAAGGCAATGACTGAAACGATGATTCATGCATTGGTGTTTTGTTTCGCGACAGGTGCAAAATTTCCGTAAACTCCTGAGCTTCATTTTTGGATGCTCGCGGGCAAGTTTGACATTATTCGCAAATGATTCCTTCATTGTGATATTCATAGAGGAGTCTTTGGTGGAGGCAATTGGGAGTGATCATAGAGGAAATACAACTGCATTTTTCAAAAGCGATACTTTCTTTCAATTTTTCTGCTCCATCCGCAGATTCGGGTTTAACGGTTTGTATAACCTGTATTGGTAAATGATGGTTCTGTGTTTCAGTAACCTCTAATTTGACAGGATTCTCGACGCGAAGGTATTCCTTTCGTGAAACTGAGGTCCAAGGGTTAACAGTGCAAAATATATGAACAAAGTTTTAGATATCGATTAGTTGATACAGAGAACTGGAGTCACCTTTGGAAATGGATATTCTATCTTTCGAGTTTGCTATGTCTGTTATGTTTACGTTATACTGAAGATTCGAATATGTAAAGACGAATTACATCATCGATTTTTGATTGATCGTTGAAGACATATCAAGATCTTTCATGCACTGTTTTCAACCACGTTATGAAAAGAAAAGAAAAACAGATTGTGATGCTTCAATAATCAATGAAATGCTACGTTTTGATGAATTTCTCATTGGTGAAATGAAATAATTCCTTAAAACTTCCCATATTGTGGACTGATGAAATTTAACATGCAAGTTCGAAAGCACAACGATTCAATACGGATTCAATCAGTTGATTTTCAATGAGACTTTTCATCTGTCCAACGATTTGAAAACTTCTACTGATATGAATCGGGCAAACTCAAAGTAGACACATTTCGCAAGGTATTCATCAAAATCATCGCTGCTCCCAATTCGGAACGTTCAGTGACAGGGAACACTGCCAAAATGACAAAATTTTGATCATAAAAACTGTGACATGCGTAGAAAAGTAAAATCACCCCTGAGCGAAAATTTTACGTGCACATGTTCGTTGATAAACACCTCACACTGTTGTTGAACATCATCTCAGTTTGAATCACCACTTGTACTGAATTTATAATCCTCTCGAGAGTTCGTTCGTAGCGTTGAGCAATTCCAATTTTTTCCTTCTTGAAACGTCGGTTAAGAGGGCTCACACATCCGATGAAGTATGCGATATTATTGTCTTCATTATCCACCTTTCTGATCGTTAAACAGCTCTCTCAACTTCATACGTTATATACTACAATATTATATAAATTATCAGCGCACACTGATGCGTCAGTTGCGGATGTCATACTGCTCATCACAGAATCCTGGTTGAGTGCCCTCAAGAAGTATGATAGAAACGTAAGGAAAGATTGTACATTTTCCCTGATTCATGAAATACACAGGCGATGCATGCAGTACCCCAACAAAGCCACCATTTAGCGTCATGCCAGAACTATATACATTTGCTTTAGGCATCCCACTGGCTAACACGACAGACACTCAACCAATACAGCCAATCCCGCCAATCGGGAACAATAAAACGTCAATGGTGAATATATTTATATATATACCTGTAGATATAAACAGAATTGCAAGAGATGAAAAGAGAGGGTGTGTATATAGAATTGCGCGCGTGCCTCGGGGCACGAGAAAGAAACACAAAAATGTGAAGAAGATAAAGACAAAGAATGAGCAGAAAAGAATAAGAGAAAAATGAAGAAGAAGAAGGCGAAAAAGAAGAGGAAAAGGAAGAGGAAGGGTAGGAAGAAGATGAAGAAGAAGAAAGAATGAAAGTACTGGACCTCGCGTGGCCAACCCATAGACGCGGGTTGTGTGCGATCTCTCCACTCTTCTTCGTTCTGGTCGCTCTCTTCACGGTCAGAGGTCATTGTTGAGCACGAGCCAACTTCCACGGCGGGTTTTCAACTTATACCTCACAGCTCATTTCCCTCCTCCCGCTGATGATGCTCCTCTTTCATTTCTCTGCGGGATATGTAGAGCTTCCTCACAATGGACCACCCTCTGCGATACTGTATAACCATTCATGTGCTCACACTGCTTATGTGTATGTTCTAAAATTTACCCCGACTCTTTCACCAATATTTTGTATACTACAAATAACGGTTGAGTTAAATTTTATCTTTCGCGGAAGACACGAGCTCGTGTTGAGGTGAGACAAAACAAAAAGTAATATTATATACTAAAAACTTTTGTATAGTCTCGCACAGGATCTTCTTCACAGTCATTCATCGGTTTCTTTTTTGCTTTATTTTTTCTCCTTTTTACCATTGAGGGGAGGGGCTAAGGTTGTAAATCACTGTCTCCAGAGTCCAAGGTCCGTGTCGGTGAAGCCATTAATTGTACCAAGTTTTATATCTCTTTTACGCCCCTGTTAAATGAAAATATACACAAACCCATGCTAGACGTTTGCTCCGTCAATTTCTACCGATCAATCATAAATTCATATCGTTTCACTAAATACATTATGACTATTTCAACAAGTCAACCAATTATTTATATGAATATGCGTGTGTGGTTATTGGCTGCGTGGACAAATTATGATCCATTTATGAATCGCGATGACCATTTTAATATTCTTCAGAGATCCTGTCATTCCTCGATTGATATACACCTTCTTCCCATGCAAACATCTCGACTCATTGTGACAGGGATCCATACTTCTACTCTCAAGAAAACAGTAAACCTTCGAAATTCGAAATAGAATCGGTAAAATAATTACATCCGAGAAAAAAAAACAAATGAGAATTATGGGCGAGGTAACAATTATTCAGAACGATTGATGTCAGGAAAAAAAAATAAAAAATGGCATACCAAGTCGAATGATGACTTCAGGAAGAAAGAGCAAATAAATCATTCATATTCAAATATCCTCATAATTTATTATATTTTTGATCCATGATTCATTCATCCACTCTTCCACCTTTCGAAACGTTATTATTTTCATCCTCCTGCTAACGGAGAAGGTGAAGAGGAAATTTTTTCAAATTCTCAACTCATAATAACGACCTTGGTCAATTACAGTACACAGATAGTTCAACATTGGAATAAACTACCTGACAAAATCCCTGAACGATGTAACATTTCATGAGTAGAAACTATTCCATTTCACTTGATCTGTAAAATGTTGATCTGAAAGAGTGAATTAGATAGAAAAAATCTGCGATTATTATATTGGACGTCCTTGATCGTTTACGAAATCAGCGCTGGATAATAAACAGAAATGACTCATTATTTCTTCCGCACAGAAAACTCTACTCACCAGATAACATTGCTGCCGTGATTCGTAGTGCATCAATACTCAACACATGTGGTAAGGATCTGCAGTTTCTGCTGTTGATCTCTTACCATTGAACCAAGTGCGACATTTACTTGTTCATACACACACGATAAGATACTCTGCACTTAGGAGAGCCAGTGGCAAGTCGGTAATGTAGGAAACAACTAAGTTACCGAGCGCACGTTGCGTATTGCATCAATACTCAATAGATGGTTCTTTCATCGTCGATTATTCAAGAACAAACAGTCTCACTCCAAAGAGAATCCCCTATATATCCAACATTAATCGCTCTAGGTCTTAAATTCCAACAACAACAAGCCGTAATTCATCTCGGATCAATTATTGGATCATAAGCGATGAACGTCATTGACTTCTTTGACTCGCAATGAGTTCCTAATGAGCTGAATTGATCACGGCATACAAATCAGCCAATATCCCATGATCCATGATTAGAATTGAAACGTCCAGAGACCGATGTGCAATATGACAATTCATCTCACATTTACGATTGAGATAGGAACAAGAAAAAATCTGATTGACAATGTATATGACTGAGGTAGATCGTGATTGCCATATAATTTCATATTAATTATTATGTAGAAAAAACCGAAGTGTAGTGAAAGGTGACGAAATAAATTATGATGAGATTTGTTTAACTATCATAGTATATTGCATTTCATATTACAAGCCACAGGCTACTGTGATAAATATATAGCGCACATAATTTATTGTATCTCCTCGTTAGTACATCGAGACGAGTAATTATAACGCAAGCAAGCTAATAACCAAGGCGGACATTATTGACGGAAGCTAACAGTCTATAGGTGGTATGGATCGAGGAAATGATGTAATTGATGATTTATTAGATAACTGAATCAACAGTGATTGTGTCTTGTGTTGAAAATCAACTTGAAAAATATACCGAGGACACTTTTTTCTTCGAAAATGGTTATCCGAGTGCCTGATTATCTGAGACTATGCGGAAAAAATCACTGTAAAAATTATCGTGAGGTGCATGTTTGTCATGACTATTATTCTATGAAGAAATTGTGTCATTTATTCAACCCCAACATGAACAATACAACAAGCATCCAATTGTGCTCTCATTGTACGAGGTACAAAATGGACTTTCAATTATTATAACTTGAACAATTCGAGTTCAATGGATTATTTGTTTCGGAGTGCATCGAAATATATTTCACCATTCATTTCAGTCACAAGCAAGCCAACCAGTATCACTAATTAATGTCAAACATAATTATGACACAATAAACTTTTAGAATCGTATGAATATGTTATTGTTCATCTTTGCATTATTAAGGATTATGTAACATCATCAAATGAACTCACTTCGGGGTCCGGGACATATTTCATCAGAATGAGTAACGTAGATAAGTGGCATTGGAACAAAATCGTTGCAAGTTTATATTTACTCGACATCATTTTGTCAAAATTGCATTTTATTTGTCGTATCCTAAATATTTACTTTGGTTGATCCTTTACTTACAACTTTCAAAGCATGTGATAGCCAATGTAACAATTCTGATGTCGAAACTATTTTTATTTCCAAATATCTCCGATGCGATTCAAATAAAATCTTTATAGCCACAATTGAATGTTGAACGTTGTATCTAAATCACAAATTTATTTATTGACATCTGTAACGAGTTTAGAATTTTACTTTCATGTATCGTAAAATAAACATCTCATGGTACATATTGGAATGTAATATTGGTAAAAGATCAGATTGTGTGAGGAACGATCTAGCTCGCTCGCGGAAGACGTTCACTTGGCGAATATCCCATTATGCATACGTCGTTTCACGATCGATCATCGATTCGAAAGCCAACTGACACGCGTATAATCAAATAAACCGCGGGCAAGTGAGCGCGAGTGGGTATATAGCGATAGAAAGTTGTGCGTTGCCGGGCGACTGCCTATCAGTAGGCTTTGAGATTGAAAATATCTCTCATGCATTAATCATTTGTGTATATATAGATGTACAGAGACGGCGGTTTGATGTATATAAGAGCAACAACTATTGGCGAATCAAGTTGCCGCCCAATCGAATCTGTCGATCGTCCAACGATACGCTCGATTGTATACAACCAATCAAATGTTTGACAACGAGATAAGAATGGACTCGGCTTCTCACTGAAAAATGTTCATTCTAACCGCCCAAATGACACAACACTAATTTACTTTCAATAGAGAAGAGTAGATGAAATACCAATAAACAGTGCATTGATTATTGTCACGTAGTTAAATAACTATTGGAACACCACGATGACGTAGCGTTACCACGCACATCTTGTTCTGCTTCTTCGCCTTCACGATCTTCTCTGTGATCATAATTCGTTTTATTCTGGTGATGAATAAATGCTGCTGTTGATTGAGTCGGCTGCGAAAAAACAACAAGTCATGAAGGAATAATTGTCATTTGAAATTGCATGAATTTCGAGAAATGGAGAGTGTTGAGGTGTTGTTTCGTGTAACAGAATGATGATAAAATGAAGTATGTCAATAATAATCCGGGTGAATGATCCTAAAACTGTCACAATAGTAATTATTCGCGATGAATCGACTGAAAAATTGCTAAATTCAAACATTACATGTTGCTTCTTAGTTATTGCTTTAATCCTGGTCTATCTGAATCCTGTAGTTGTTCTTGTGACTGGACAAAAAAAACCCTACACATACCAATGTGCAAATTGACTATCTACGACTTCCTCGAAGTCATTCAGCAGTAATCCAATCTCTTCCGCGCTCTTTCACTCACCTCAGAACAGACCCCCATTGTAATTTGCAATATCATTTCGTATCATTATTAAAATTTCAATTTAATTTATATGCAAATTCCAGATGAATTTTTGTGTTCACACACATGTAAAAAATATTCCGTCAGTCTTCATACCATGGAGGTCAACTAATCAATTAATACTGATTCTGATAAATATCATTCAGTCCAAGGCTCTCGCAATTGAAACGACTCCATATCTGATTATTGACAGAATATCTAATTTTACTAGAAGTTTCCAGAATCAGTTTGACTCTCCATCTAAATTCCGATTCAATCATTTCTATAAAGGCAGACAATTCTGAAATTATTGTTAGTAAACTAGTGAAGCCAATAACACCAGCTATTGTCAGTATTGTGGAAGTAGGGATTAACGCTGGCACAAATTGTGCGCTCTGATTCATGCTAGATGTTCCGATGAATACACCATCTGTGTGATCTTAATAACAACATATACATGAATTATTAATTTTGAGAGACACAACGTAATTGCACCTACAGGGGCATGTTACTCTTGCATCTGATATTAAATTTTGTATGATACACTACGGACTACAAAATGTGCACTTTGTAGAACACGAATGGGCGCGGCACATTGGAATTAAAATCTCCATCCGCGGGGGTGTGCCATAATTATTGTCTCTGCGTATCATTGGACCCCGTAGTTGTGGACGCGTAATGCTCGGTAAATCCCCAGTGAGACTACGTGACGATGCAATATATATATAGTGAAATGTACGATGGTGGACACATGATTTTTATACAAATACATCAGACACGTCTATCTCTGTGTCCCAGAAAATTGACCTACGAGTAAAAATGATAAATCGGTAATGGGTTCCGATGACTCGTGCGAAACGTGTGTATATTAGTGTTTGGATGGATATATATTAGCGACACAAACGTTGATCGCTGTCGTGACTCTTGTCTTAGTGGATACACGATACTGCTCTATGCAATATTTCTCGCTTCTTTTTTTTTCCTGAATTTCTTCATTATTTTCTGTCAGTTTTCTAATTTGTTTTTCTTTTTTTAAATATATATACGTGAATACATTTGCACATCACAATGTTGATGTTGGCGAAACACATCAGCATCATGAATGATCCATTCAAAAAGAATTTATCAGATGGTTTTATCTCGGACAAGTCATGCCACCTCAATTCGTAAAGTAACACATAAAGATATTACTTCATTGGCATGTCGATGGTGGATGAAGAGGAAGACTTTCGAAGCGTTTCTCACCAGACTAAATGTTCATCGACTCGGATGTTGCAAATTTTATTCTTTTAACTAGATAAAAGTCAGAAACAACCTCAGTATCTCGTAGAAATTCTTTCCAAACACAGTTTTACTCTTTTGTAACTCAAAAATTTTTTAACAAACTTCAACATAAGAATATGAATTTTCTCTGACACAATAATACCGACACTTCTTCAAGCATTCATCATCACTAAATAATACAGGGATAAATCAACAAAATCACCCACTTACATACATTCAGACAGGTTGAAAAAAAAATCACGTGTCCAAATACAAGTTGAAACAATGTATGAAAAGAAAATTTCCCGAGCAGATGAGGAAGACGCGCTGGTCAATGGGGCGTTGACCTGATGCACCGGGCTGAACCAAGCGAGTGTCAGCACAACGGAATCTCGAGTTAGGGAAGAGACGCAATCGTACGTGTACGTGAAAGAGAACAAGAGAGACAGATCAGGTGCATGAAATGATAGCGGAGAAAATGAGACACAAGAAACAAGGAAAAAAAGAAGAAGTCGAGAGTGGGACAGAGAATTTAAAAAGCTGATTTATTCCTCACACTCATTCACATATGCTTGTGAACAGCTTGAAATAGGTATAAGGAAATGATTGAACAATGCTTCAATTACGCACATTATTATAGATATATATTGAAACAATACATTGAAAAACATTAATGTGGGTAAGATGCACTCAATACATAGACGTATACATTGTATATATACACATACATATATGTATATAGGTAATTTTGATGCGGAGACTCGAGTGAACTGGACTGTGACCAAAGGCACCGCGACTGCAAACGTATATATACGCGTCCTTCTCCCGCCTCTTGTTCATGACGCTTGATTTACCGACGCGCATCTTCTGAGACGTGTGTCCTTGTTATGTCAAAATCTTTTGTTTCTTTGATCCAGCCGAATTGCCCTCTCGTCTATAGTTTGTCCACAGTTGGGCATTAAAAAGTCAATTTTACTCAATCGTATATGCAATATTCGTTATTGTACTTCTTGAAATTGCGTAGTCGTATGTGGATATTGCTAGTAAAGAAATTGAAAATGGAGACTGATCAAAACGCGAGGTTATCTAGTAAACACAGTTGTGTAATGTGCTTTTGTGTGAGGATTCAATTGAGTTGCTTGCTCGACATTGGCAGGTTTCTTTTGTATTCTGTAGCTTCAATATTATGTCATAACAAGTTGGTAATGCAACATGCACTGTGAAAGGATTTTTGGATCGATGTGATTGTTTCGAATCATCTTTGCATTATTATTGTCATCTATTAAATCATCATGTCACTTCCTCAGATGTGGAACTTTGTGATTTTATTTGGAGCAATGAGGACAACGTTCATCAAAACTTGACTCAAACATTCTTGGACTGAATAAGTGATGTACTTTTGACATTGAAAAATATAAGATCCAACTATTTTCTAACAATACATCCACTTATTCCAATTTCATATGCAAACGTTATTGGAACTTTCAGAGAGTCCATCGATATAACTTCACCCACAGAGATATTCTCCAATCTCAAATAATCGTAAATTTTTCAAAATCTCTTGCTGATAGAGCTGACGAATGCCTCTGCTGACTTAACAAGTCCATCCATCATCATAATACATATCTGAATAAATATATGAGCGATTCGAAATAAAAAGAAATGCACAATATGGATTATTGCATATAGAGGTTGGATATAAATTGTGAGTGCCGTAACGAGAACGCGTGCGCTCGCGTACGGAGAATATGATATCGCGATGCTATTTCTTGATGGCTAAACCGCAAGGCTTCTTCTCCACTTTGCCAACCGCAGTTCGATCAGTATATATAGACAGACGTTATGGTCTGTATCCCTGATGCTACGTGTCCTAATGGCCAAGAGAGTTAGACTTGGAATCACGTTTGTCGTTTTGTGGTTTACGGATTTTTTTACCCCACGATCTATACCACTGCACGATCATGAACAATTTAACGAAATGCATCGCGAATTACTGTGTCTACATGCCAAAGCAAGTATATAACAACATGACGAGATTATACGTGATCGGATTTTCGTTGTTCAAAACATTCTCGAGATATATTCAATCTGCAACTGGCTTAAGTCATAGAGAAACTGAATGAACATCTGCGATACAGGCTCACCAAATTATAAATTCATATATGAATATAGTTGAATAAATCGAAAACTTGCTCTGTGAAATTTAGTATGTGCAAATTTAATACTACACTTCAACTTTTTTCTCTCATTCTGCAATATCACGTAGAGAAAATTCACGATAGAGAAATATTTGCGGATAAAACGTGACAAGTGTCTCAACGACCTGACACACCTGCACAAAATCTACTCGCAATTATTTTTTTCAATTGTGTGATATCTTCATATTTTATTCTATTGTATTTGTGATTTCGAATCTTTATAGATTGATATGATATCGACAAGTTAATTCATTCTTCGATAAACGAAAGTAGGTGCGACATTGATTAATTATCAATTCAAACAACTCGTATGACCAAAATGATTTATAATTACAAATATAAACTGAAACATTAATTCAGTAATGCTACTGAACTTGTTACAATGTTGGAGTAATAGAACAAATCAGTTTCATCGTGCAAGTTTGTTATCGTAAGGAGAATATATTATATTAAAACTGAGTGAACATATTAATTCATTGTGTCCTACGAAGACATATTGTTTAACAACCTGAGACAATCTTCGAGTACATCTCGACATATCACAACTTGGAACTATTAAATAAACTTCTTTTCATGTCGCAACTGAGATTGAGAATATTTGATAATGTCAACCCTCTAAATTCATGCTACCTAACAATATCCTGCGAAATTTAAAATAAAATCTATTTGGCGATGTTACATAACACTCAACAACACTGAACTACTTCGAAACTTGATGCTGACTATTGAGTTTGCTATAATGTCACAACTTGCAATCGACATCAATCGTTAACCCGATTTCTTCTGGATGAGAAGCAAAATATCAAGAAATTATATATCGTTACAAAAACAAATATATTGCGTACTACAGATCGACAATCTGTAACCTTGTTGATCAATGATTGTCAATCAATGATCAGAAGGTTCTCATGTAAACTTCCTTACATACCCTAATTATCATCGACGAAAGTTTCAATTGACCAAGACAATTTTCCTATAATGGAAATCAATGCCACTTCATATTCCAACACTTGCAGACAACTATTTTGCGAGGACAATGAAAAAATTGGAGATAATTCACAATCCCACTTCCCTCATCCCAAAATCAGATTAATAATAATAAATAAACAAAGCCAATCTAAATAATTTCCATTACGAGTCTCTCTATTAAACTAATGAACCACAATTCTATTGAATATGTCGAAAATTCTCGAACATGAAATTGACATTTATTAATTCGCAATCATACTTTGCGAATGAATGTAACAATAATAAATTACTCTCGCAATTCATCGAATGGAATGATAACTCGCAGTACATTATGATATTTGATCAGCGTATTGTGGACAACAGACATTATTGCAACTAATATAATACAAGCATCGATACAATAATACACCATATCGCAAACTGCTACGATGCCCTTTCCCATCAAGTCACATTGTGTCATCATACACCCATACACTTCTCCACATTATATATTCCCAAATTCGTAGAGCACATGCATACAAATACTTATAAATATAAAAAAGGGGAAACGACTTCATCCCAAACACGGCGCTATCTGCATCCGGCAGCGAAGCTTCAGAATGGTCGAGAAAATATGTTGAAAAATTTCTCTCGGGAGCTACCACACGCGACCGTCAAAAGAAACTTACATCCATCTTTCGCACACTTGCTTGTTGGCATTATCAATGAATAATCCTCAATCTTGACATAAGTGTACAAAATATATAACCATTTGAAATGCGCGTACATTTCAACGAGTTTACGCAGAAAAATTGGAAAACACTGCAAGTGACGAAGAAAAAAATCGATAGGATAAATTTTCCATGACAAGTTTGAAATATGACAATATAAAAGAGCTTGATGATCTGTCATGATATATGTGATATAGATATATATCGAATATATATCGAATATAGATATATGGTCATATATTATGTAGAGTATGGCTAGAGGCAATTCAGTACGAAACGCGCGGGAGCTGCAACAGTGAAAGCCTCGAGGCTCTCCAAGGTCCATGCTTTTACATCGCGCGCCACTACACCAATCGATTCAAACATATGTGTGCAAACTTATATCTATACTTTTTACACGATATTTTAAACTCGTTCCACAACAGTTAAAGTCGTTCATTCAAGGTGTGTTGGTATATCAACATGAAGTATTCCAACTATACTGAGAAATATCTCGATCTTGCAAATCTATTCAGTCAGATAAAATCAAATCACAGTGATCCATCGATCTCTGTTGTATATGTTTGTAATTTGAATTACAATTTGTAGCTCTCGTGCGGTTAGAAAATCAACGACTTTATACTTTAATGAGACAGTTTTACTGGGCTGTATTGTATTTTCTATGGATGGACATGAAGGGCCTGATTGGATGGGGAATTGTGTTATTCGCGATTGAGAAGTCTAAAGAGGGAAACGTTGACATCATCGTCAGATACATTTCCTGTCTCTTTCGCATTTTTGATTAGTCGCTTTTATTGGATTGATGGAGTAGGTTCTTCAAGGCATCTCATCTTGGGATATAATTTTGCTTAAAAAGAAATCATCTTAAGCAACTTGCATCACTAACAAACTAGGTAACGATTGTTAGGTAAAACTGATGAAAGACTTGCATCAAGCTGATGGTCCAGAGCAGTAGGCATGATGTTCAGTTCTGCAACGGAACCATTGGATTAATCCTCAAATCCATCCAACGGAACAGGAAAACGGGAAATCAACGATGTAGTTCACTATAACAATCAATTCTGACTGGAGAATTGTTCTTATTCGGAATTAATTACAGGGTCATTTCCAGTATTGGCTCACCATCATATGGTCCTCAGTTCTACAAATGAAAACTGTAGTATTGGGGCAATTTAATTATAATAAAAACAAAATTAATAAAACTTCGTAAGCTATGATAGAGATGCATTGCCCGGAAAAACCTGACAATCCAATCCCGAATAGTAACCAGATTGTTAACGTAGGAGAAGGTCCAAGTTATAAAATCACTGGTTAGTGTGTCATGGCTTTGAATGGAGATTATAATATCAAACACTGATGTATTTAAATGATGAACCAATTCTTGATATATACTTATGAATTATTCTCAAACTTTCTTCTCAGCGAGGCGATCCAACGTTCTCTACTTTTATTCGAGTTATTACACATTTAAGGATGATGTGAAAATGATGCAGCAAGAAGATTATGTTCTGACCAATCATTAATTTTATCATGGAGTTGAAGCTGTTAACACTGAACAGTAAATTGCATCTCATCATCAATTATGGAATATATTTATAATTTTAAGATAAATGATTTCGATATGCTTAATCAACCACAAGTCTTATTCGTTTTATCTTGGAAAATTTTCATCGCAGGAATAAATTCTACATTGTCCAATGACAAGTATGAATGAATAATAAATTGAAAATCAGGGTATGATATTCCATTCATAACAAACCAGAATTCTAAATCAACTGAATAACCTGTCTGTAATCGAAGAAATATTGATTATCCTTTCAATTAATGGTACTCATTCAAACAATCCTCTTGGAAGAATTCTCTTGACATCTGAATGAAAATCATATTCTTCATTTATTTGAAACGATTTTTTCTGAAGGTGTATGTCGCGTTGCGATGCATCAACAGTATCTCATGTATGTTATTGAAGAGAAAGGAAGAAGGAGCAGAATAGTCAACAGCGTATGTGAATATATGTGAGTGTATGTGTGAAGTAAGGTAGGGGAAGCGGTGATACCGGTACCCACAATGCTGTTAGTGGTCAAGCAGTTCAACACTTGCTCCAACGCACGGAGATTTTGCCCTCTCTTGCCACTCGTGAGCACCCGCCGCCCGCCACCTCGTGCCTTCTTTTCTCGTTTTCGCCTTTAGGCCATTCTTGAGAGGCGCGCGCGCCAACGCGGTCTCTCACCAGGTCTCACCGACCTCGACCAATACCTGCGCACATAATATCCCGTCCACTTGCGCTGCTTTCCCGGAAACTTTTCCAAAACTCCCGCCACGTGATCTATATGACACTACTACAACCACGTGGCATATCACATATGTTCAATTCATATTCGCATTCTGTGATTAATATTGTGAAAAAATCTGTGTGACCAATTAAACGCAAGTGATCATGGTCTGATCATAGTGACATTGACAAGAAAAATTAGTTCATCAGTCCTTTGACATTGTGTGGGGAGTAAAAAATTAGTGATGAATTGATTAGTGATACGTTAGACTTGATTTGTTATTTCTTCAGCAGTTTCAGTGAATTTTCATCATAAACTCGGTAAATTAATAGTGACACAAACTGTATCAAGAAAAATTATTGACTGTGATGGGGCGATACGAGCATAAAAATAGTTGAAGAATGCATCACGACGTATGCGCGATTGATGGATTCATAGTTGTTGTCTAGATACTAATTAAGTACCTACGTATGGGTTGCTATGTCGATACGTGATAGTAGAAAGGTGGACAGGGCCAATGCAATGTCACCATTGGACGATATACCATCACCAGCTAGCGCACAATCGTCGGAGCTCATGGTCACTGATATGATTATCAAAGAACATGATACGGGAACCAATTGTGAAAAACGAAAACGAAATAGTGATTCAGAGACAGTCAATCATCGAAAATTGCCATCACTCACTGTAGCAGTGTCTAATCATAACAATAACAATAATAATAATCACAACAACAATAATAATGATGTTACGTTTGTATTGGGGACGAGTCCTAATGACAATTTGAATGACGATGTCGATGATGTAAGTTTTAGATTTTTTCATTTTCATTACATATTTCACAAAAACTTTACAGAGTCAATCCCTTCAATTATTGCCAAGCGATTTCTTAATTTTCCACAAATAAAGAAGGAACTTCTTTAATTCTGACCTAGTTTACGAAAAGAGCCAGATTACGAAGGACGATATTGCCTGAATTTTTTTCGTTATTCTTCTTTTAAATGATCATATTTATCTGCTTTGCGAATATCAATTGTCGAATGCATTTGAACGATTTATTCTGTTCCCTTCTTCACAAAGAATGTTGAGAAAAGAGCGTATGTCGAGAAACATGAACAAAACGAAAATATTTTAATACCTCTAATCTTTTTTTTGAAATTGAATGTATGAAGTGAGAATCCCATTTCATATTCTAAAGTTCGGTATATCATGAATGAACATTTTGAATAGATTTACTGCCGTGAGATAGTAATTACATAATAGTCATGTGGATCCCGCATTTAGTTCTCTATTATCGGAGACTAATTGGACTCTCCAGATGTATGAAATAAAATATGGATTAGTTATTTATGTGATTAATCTCTCTTTGCCGTATATCCACCGCTCGCATATTCAAATATATATTCATTCTTTGGAGATCCTTATCGAATTGGTATATAGAACTAGTTATGATTGGTTTGAAGAAGTAAAGTGTGGAAACACAATTTCTCTATACCTTTTCTATGTGACGAGACTGTATATAAAATTACGTACAACATTTCAAATACGGTGAGCAGTCGTGTCAACACGATGAGCGGTATTGGCAGCAAATACATACATCACCGTTTGAACATTCTTCAATTATTTATTTATATATTTGTTTATAGAAATTCTACTCATTCAATGCAAAATACTATGGAATAATTCGATTCTTTATCAATCGTCACAATCAAAGATATTCGATGAGTTCGTTTGCTTCCTCGTCTTACCAATCTCATTTTTCCCTGTTTCGCGTAATTACATTCTAGTTTCACGAATTTATTTTCATATGCTCAATGATTCCAGATTTAATTTGCTCAAATGTGAGCCATTAATCTTGAAATGATCTCATACTTCAATGACGGATTTCATAACGTTGATCAGTATTGAATTGTTCATTTTGACACCGAATTTCTGGAATGTTCCAAATTATCTGATTGAATTGTACAATGCATGTAATATCGAAGTAAATTATTGGAGTACACCTCTGAAGTGGATTCGAAAATATTCTGAACGAGTTTCGAACAGATATGAAACCATGAATAACATGTGTCATGTATAATTTCCATTCTCAACTCCAATGTTTACGACAGTAAGTTCATTCAACCCTTCAAAATCTCCCGACTGGCCATCGTTCGATGAACATTCTTCATACACAAATTCACTTCCCTAATTTCATTGTATACGTATATCCCAATTCCATCAACCAATTCCGATTCCCAGATGATGAATCGAGATGAAAAATAACTACCAATCATACCACAATAATTGAAAAATTCGAAAAAAATGTTCATCAATAATGACACGGAAAAATAATTTACAATAAATAGCGGTCACTTGATATACTCACAACACCAATCTACTTCTTCACGAATTCCAACTCATTCTAATCATCCTTTCAATTCTTTACAATTCATCAATTCAAACCCAACACTTCCAACAATGTTCAATAGCGATTGTCCAAAAGTACAAGGTCCATATTCAATTCATTCCCTTGTTTATTTTCATTTTTTTTTCATTCGTAAAATGTTATTGATTATGAAACTGCGCCAATGCACGACTAGGAATCCCCAATTACCCTGAAGGTAAGAAGAGTAGTTTGACTCATTTCACCTCAGGACATTTTCATATATAGTTATCTCACATACACACCCAAACACATACGTATAACGTCCTCTCTCAACTAAAAATATATTAATGTGTAAAACTATATATATATCCACACTTTTTTTTCACCAGATGCTTATATGTTTTAGTCTGAGTGCGTAGGACGCTCAGGATAGCGTTTGTGAGGTAAGCCTCACGTTGATGACGAGGTCAAACAAAACGAGTTTTAGAATACATCTATTCTATTTTATACATGTATGTGTGTTATGTGCTCATACTGAAGCGTGGATCTTCATTTCGTTACGATACAGTCATCAGCCAGATTAAATTTTTCAATTTCACCGCAACGTACGTTTGTTGTAATATTATCATTCCTTCTCCTTCTATCAACGTTGTATTATGTACTTTCTAATTAAACATTTCTTTTTTGTGAATGGGTCATTATAAAATTGTTATTTGTACTCGGAACATGACAGTTCAGTGACGTTGTTATTCAAGCTGTTATTGCTTCTCATTGGTTTTATGTGCCAGCGTAAATATTCCAGAATTTCTGATCAAGTTTGTTGTTTGATTTGAATGTATCGATGTAATGTCTTTGTTGTGTGTTTTTTTCTTCTTTAATCATTTTTTTTAAGGAATTGCAATTGTTTTTGCAGAAAATAGTATTTATTCATAAATTATCTTGAATGTATTCGTGGGAGTTTGACAAGCTTAGTTATATGAATGGGTGTACGTTTTTTCTTTTATTTCGCGTGAAGACTTCCGAGAAATTGAATGGTCGATAATTTATTCAACAGCTGTGTAGGAATTATGGAAATCAATGAGGAAGAGTTGTAATTTTTTTCCTTTCCTAATGCGTAATAATCAAAACAGATCATTCAGAATCCATCATATTTGTATGAATAAAAATGATTCTGTGAATGGATTGTGACTAAAGTCGATGATAATTAATCACAATTTTTGGAGCTAACAACGACGAAATTGTTTTCATACATTTGATCAATTCACTTACAATGGATATACCGATGTGAATTCTAAAATGTTTATTTATTTATTTCCATAATGTCCTGAATCTGAATAATTGAATTATCCTCGAATGCAGGATTCGTTGCATTCTCATGTATATTTCTGAAATGTTTCCATTCACTTCTGAAATCTCATCGCATACATTTTCGACCATATCAATAACAACACTACAAAACCCATCTCAATAATTCCGTAATTTCCCTCCGTTGACTCTTGTCTAGTCACGTTATCCCAAAACGTATCGAACACACCCCAATGACGAGGCAACATCGTCAGTCGTAAAACTGAAATCAAATGTAATTATCAACTCAAAAAAATTATGTTCTATCACTATACATACATGGACACGATTACACACACGCGGAAATGAACGTTCACGTGGACTATTCAATAATGCTATGAGTGTAATCACTTGTCCCATCGATAATTTAAAACATTTTCAACTGATAAACCTCAAGAGTTTCGACTATAATCAGCCGTGTAAGATATTTTATGACTAATGTAGAATTATTCAGAGTTGTAAATGAGTTGGTTGTCTCCTATCTATTTACACATTGCCGACCATCTAATCATATCGAATGAATTGCGCACTTGCCAAGTTTCTCTTAACTATATGCCAGAAAACAAGTTGTATCATAGATGCTACGTTTTATATTAGTACAAATGAAAGTGCTTGCCATACAGCAATGTATATTGATGCACATAACACAGTCGTGTAAGGAGAAAAATTCCTATTCGCGAACTATCAATGTTTGTGCGTAATTATAAATGAACACCGCTGGATATTATTAGTCGTGAACTCATGAAAGACTGTTGATGATCAATAGAAAAATCGGATAAATTTATGTGTATTTGACTGCGTTGCATATGTGTGGTTCAACGCATCACTCAACATTCACGCGATTCGCCACTTGCGGGCATTCCAGTCACCACTTTTAAACACTCAATGATGATACGATCGTTATAATTACATTTTCATTCATGTCATGAAACGACACTTTAAGATTATTACATGAGATGAATTATCGAGTTGAGAAAGTCAATCGAATTTCAGAATTAGACCAACGTCGCAATACTCAATTGAATCTGAAAAATTTTTGTTCTCTATTGGATTTTCTCCAATTTTTCGTGAATCTGAAAATGCTCACACTTTTTTTTCTGTTTTGAGAATAAATTTGCTCATAAAATCATTTTGACAATTTATGGAGATAATAAATATTCAATCCGAGATGATCTCATCAGAATATGAGAAAATAATTATGATGACCTCAAATGTCTCCCTCAACATCAAAATTTGCATCTTAGTGTAACTAAATCATTCATTCAATAGTCAATGAGGACGGTCAAGATGGTGATTCACTCCTACGGAATAAAACCAAAATTCATTTTGTCCCGTTCATAACTTGAACGGGACAAAATGAGGTGAAATATTCGCACATTCATTTAAAATGATGGAAAATATTGAAATCACGCTCCGAATGAATTATCCCAACAGTCTTCAATTTTTCTTCCTATTCCATCCCGCTGTCTCAACCTCATCTCATACTCGAATATTCAACGACTCTATCTACTGTCTCCCAACTTTCATTGTCATGAAAAAAAAAAAAACAAAAAAGAAAAAAAATAATTTTCCTCAACTGCATTTTTATTCCCTCGTATGCACTCACAGACGGATAAGGTTGAGTGTCTACATATGCATCCACACATGGTATAGACATGCTAATAAATACGAGGAAAAAGTGCCATAAATGATTTTACCGTTTAGTTTTGCCCATTTTCTCCATACTATCTTCAATTTACATGGAAAGCTGTTGTATAGTCACATGTATGATAATTCGCGTGTATACAAGTGGAATAAAACATGTCTAATTCTGAAGTTATTACGTCGTCTAATTCTCCATGCATCATATCACGTAAGAAAAATATTTATTTAATAATCAACATCTCATTGAACATCGACGCGTTCACTGAATGACTAATAGTTATATCAATCGATAGATAGAAAATTATTAATAATTATATATGCACGTTGCGAAAGTCAATCCGCTGTCAATAATATAAAGAAGTGTATACAATTGGTAGTTCATATGTTATCGCAGAATGAGAAGAAGAAAAAAAATTAATAATGAGTAAAGTAATTTCTAACGGACATAAGAGAAACTTGCTATACATGTGTGGATGATATATACGTAAGCACTCTCGTCAATGTCAGAAAAAGTGGGTCGACCTATCGAGTTACGCCTATTTCGAAAAAGATGGTTCCACATCGGCAATCGAGATCACGCATATCAGATCTGTAGTGTAAACTTATGAACGAGAAATCAATTCCTTAATCGAAGTCCTACATATCAATTATTTATCGATTTCTATTTTATGTCATTGTATCCTGAATTTGGATAATTAAATCGATTCAATTAGGTGATTATAAGAGATATGATGAGTTTGAAGTGACGGGTGGTTGGCAGGGATAAAATTCACTCAGGAAAATCATAATTTCAACACTTCCAACGAAACTATGTTACTCAAACTTTTCCTCATGTAACGAAAAATTATCGGGAGAATTCGAAGAAATCATCATCGACGGGGATCAATTATACGCGAAAGTTCAGTTTGCTGAAACTTATCACGTCGGAAAATTCTTCCTTGTTCAAATACTTCTTTGGGACTACGCTCAACATTTCACATTACGTATTACAATTCGTCGTCAAAATTTGACTTCAAAAGCTTTTCATCTCATCAAGCATCGACCGAAGAATTTTCATGAGAAAATATATGAATATCATAATCGATAATTCGTGGAAAATTAAACCGGCTTAAATATGAGAGGGAATTATACAAAAATGTATTGAGTACATGTTATATATATGTAATTATTACCATGAGAGATAAAATGAGGCGCACCGTTTCGGGAGGTTAAATGCATGATGACTTTCGTCCCATATTATCATATCGTGTGTATACGTGTCGACATTCATGTTCGATTGATGATGACCTGATGGGAACTGTAATAAACATTCATCTGCAATGTACGAAGCTGTTCGTAAGTATTGGAGCCGATGCTTTCACCTTGAATATTTTACACGGCCGTATCAACTTATGATATCGATGAATCATCAAATAATATAATCAATGTAATAAAGTCGAGAAGAGTCTTTACTTCAAAGAATCGCCATCAGAGATTAAAACTTTTCTGGAATAACTACAATAACTGGAATGATCTCGATGAATTACAAAATACTTATCGATTCAAAACGTTCCTCAACTTGATCAGATATAAAATTTCGTTTATACAAAGTAGTGTGAGAAAAGAAGAGGAAAAGTGGACTTCATTGTCTTAACCGAGAATGTTGGTAATTATTGCGACTTGGGAATGAGCGGACGTTTCCCGAGATTTTTTGGGGCTATCAAAAGTTGACTTACCATTCATGAATCTCAAATACTTGATGAAAATCATCGGTTTGACATGATGTGGTCGATTGGCTCCTGAAGTCATGATTGCATTTACAGAACAAATGAAAAAAAGTACCACAATTTTTCAAAGTAAAGTAAAGATCTAGACATTTTCTTATAGAACTATCAATGCTAACTGTACATCGCACTAGTTGTATCTTCGTATTGATCATCTCATACATACATTGAACTAGCTCTCCAACCATCATATCCCCCACGAAATTTAGAGCCAAAAAAGTTTCATAGCAGTCAAAAATAAAAAAAAACAATCCGGAAGATTCAAAAAAAATTATGCGCATGAATTTTGATAGATCGTCGACTGAGGATAAATAAGAATGAGCAGATCTTGATAAACTGACTGAATTGACCGTCCAATGTTGTTCTAAATGCACAAACAGTGTAACCAATTTTCCACAATTTTCTCTAAGAATAAAAATTGTGGAGCCTGGGAGGCACCTGCCTATACCCGTCGGCGCACCGTTTATATTCATCCAACATGTATTTATGTATGAGTTGCTGTACTGTCGAGAGAGCGACATCGAACCACAACATAATAGCCTTATAGTAGCGACAGTGAACGCACACTATCGACTATACTAATGCACCAGACACAGTCTCCATTTTATAAACCGGAGCTTTCACGCGATCCTTCAAATCGGTGTACTATCATTGCATGCCGGCGGCTGGTTCGACCACAACCGCGATCAACGATCTCTCGTTTGTGTCTTTAACATGGTACACAAACGGATTGATAGATGGATCACCAGCGGGAACGGGCCATTTCGAAATGATCGTTTGTCACACAACGCCGATATTGCTAAACTCTCCTGCTAATCTTTCTTCCGTATATTTTCATTATTTATCCATTTTATTTTTCTTCCATTCCCAAACTTTATCATCTTAACCTTTCTATATTGAAGACCTCAACTCTATGACCTATAATTACAATCGTTAATTTGAATGAGCATATTATTGTATGTGTACCAGAGAAAAGGTAAGAAGGTAAAGCTTTGGGTCGTAACGTCACGTGTATCTTCATAAATCATGACATGGATAATTAATTAAATTGCTCTTGGCACAAAACTTGTTTCTCGACATACAGCTTGGGCATATTATATATTCCGTATAAATGTGTGTAACAGAGATGTACATATCTTCATATAATATGAATTAATATTTGTGAGTAAAAACCCAATCGAGGTACGTAATTATTTGAATCGAGGAGTAATGAAATTTTGATTCGAATTTATGTAGAATTCCGATAAAATTTTTTGTGAAGTTATAATTTCAAGTAGGAACGAACATTCCTGATGATGATCTTGGGTGGGTGCATGGCAAAACTGATCTATGGAGATTAATATCCGACTGTTGTGCTCACTGTGATAATATCAAAGAGCACATCTCAGATTAAGCTCTTACTGAAAGATGTGAAATTTTGACGAACGAAAATTTTGCTTGCATCTGTATGCAAGACGTCACATCAAACATTGAAATAATACACCAGCAATCTCTTTCTTAGCGATAAAATCACATGAAACATAAAAATGTGACAAATTTGAAAATAGACTTGGAATATCACGTCAAATGAAATCTTGTGATGTGAATTGCAATCAACTCAGACTATGAAGAGTCAATAAAAATAGAAAAACTTGGATTTTACAATATTTCGAATCTGTTTAAACTCGACTGGTAAATTTTCGGTCCTTAAATAACCATCAAATGCTATCAATGCTTCAATTTCTCAATCATAAAATATTTCTGCAACACGATGAGATTTTTTTCATCTCTCCATGAAATTATTCACCGCAAGGAAAAATGAAGTAAAATAAGATAAAAAAAAAAAAAATATTTATTCATATATTCTTTTCCATAATTCGCGCCATTGCTGTTGATACGCAGTCGTTCGAGATTATTCTAACTAATTACGCGCGCGGTCGCCGATTATGGATTTGTGTTGTAGCAAAAATCACCGAGTGCTGCCCTGTGTAGAGCGAGATCATAGAAGTCGCGCGCGCACACACGATTCACGTCGGCACTTTTATATGCCCAGTGCGATTGCGATCAATTACCGAAGGTACATTAAACGTGAACGAGCACGCATGCACTACATACACAAAGTCCAGTAAGCAAAGCAGCGAATAACTGAAAAATTGAAGGCCTATCGCGACGTTTAATTGCCATCGATTTTGCCCGCATATCTGTACCCACATTCCATTTGTTAAACTTACATCACTGTATATATATATATATATATATAGTGTCACATAAATCATATGAATACAAATATATCATTACATATTTGCAGAATTTGGAATTTGCAAAAAATACTCAAGCTTATCATCGAATTAATAGACTTTAATTTATGTTAATTGCCTAAGTATAATTGAAAATAATAAATTGACGATTTGACCAATTGAACACTGTAAGCGAGTGTATGAGGTTTATGCCAATAGCTCGAGTAAACTTTTAATATAAGAAAACGTGGGAACGTCACACAAACACTACAATAATTATATCTACGAATTACTGCGCCATTAAGTGTGCAAGCATCATTACAAGTTATCGCCTGCCATAAAGAAACACAGGCTATTCATGATTCTAAAATTGTTGAAGTTTTTTCTGATCACTTTCCGTTACAACTATCCACATTATTCCTTTTTAATTGTCCATATGGCATTATGTTGTGTTTATATATGAATGTATACGTGAAACTATTTTGGATATCTTCCAAATGGATATATAATTGTTTATATTCTTCTTGAGACCAACACGACGACTTGTCAAAAAATTCCTCTCCATTCAATTCCGTTAACTTCTCTTTTCGTTATGCTTATTCGAAGGATTGAAAAGGGTCAGTTGATATTGAGTCGATGCATGAATGAACTCCCATGTGATAATTTTTAGTTTGTGAATTGAGTAATTTTTATCACGTGCTGTTATAATAGTTGAGTATTAATGATGTTGTGACAGATTTTTAATATCGTCAAAGAACAACAACGAAAAAAAAGGAAATGCGTTGCGACATAATAGAATGCAACCAAACATACCATTCGAACTTGCATGGATTCCTCTTTTTTAATGGGGTATTGAAAATTCTTGAAACATCAGGATAAATATAGTCATCACAAAATAACAGTAAATGCTAAATTTATTATTTTAACGTTGCGTACGACATTTATTGCAACATTGAAAGATGTTATATGAAGAGTGAAAATACTTTTTCCCATGTTTTTAGTGAAGTATGAAGCACGCAATATTCATGTGTTTATTCATTTTTTTACCGCACAAAATATTTAACTGACACGTTGAACTACAACTAGAAAATCAGTATTTTCATTCCTCTTCTTCTGATCCAATTTTTTATCAAATTCAATTTTTGTCTTCATTTTACGCTAATTCATCCAACGACTCTTTCTTTATATCCGATTTTGCATTCGCATGGATCACATTATCCGTTGAGAATTGAGTATGAAAAATTTGTTAGCACTGTGTTACTCAGTAAGAATTGAAATTATGCCTAGTTAGTAAAAATCAACCACGTAAATAAAGTTCCTCGATAAAATCATGGAATAAGTGCACGGAAAAAGGAAATATCAAAAATTAGTAAATAATTGTAAAAAGTGGAATCCGATACTAATAATTGGTATTATTTTGCGTTTAATGCAAACTAGTTTACCAATTTCTGTTGATCCCCAAAAACTCCTATCAATGATACGAGGAACTAATCAAATTTCACTGGTTTTCAGCATAAATTCATGATAAATTGGTGAAAGCTGATCAATATATGACATACATTTATCCAAAAAGTCATACATGGCAAAATGAAAAATTGGTATCCTAGGATACTAATTTTTCCTCATAGAAATAACAGAAATCAGTATTTCTTATCTCACAAATTATGATCTACTGACCAGTATTTGGTGAAAAGCATCATTAACTCATCTCGAGAGATCAATGTTGAATATACACGAACCAAATAATTGGTGAATAGAAGTATAAAAAATTGGTATCCTAGGATACTAATTTTTCCTCATAGAAATAACAGAGATGAGTATGGGTTGTTTCATAAATTATTTTCTACTGACCAATATTCGATA
>JABMBR010011957.1:0-38506 GCA_018881525.1 Meteorus sp. PSUC_FEM 10030008 | reverse complement strand
GGGGGGGGGTCTCGAAATTGCATGGACTGATCTTATTTTTAATTCTTCTCTTGTTATGTGAGGATGAGTAGAAATGTGTTTTGAAGATGAAGAAGTAGAGAAAATGAAGCAAATAACTTCGTTTGAATCGTAGTTTTTTGCTTAATAACACAAAAAATAGTTGATTTGTGATCATTCAAGATGCAACTTTCAATCAACCGTTTCTTGGCATCAATGTTTGCTCCATCATAAAGTCACTTTCCAAATTTCAGCCTATTCTATCTACAATGAGAGATGTTGAGAGAGAACAAAATTGTATCAAGTAAAATTATCCCATGACACCATAAAAAAGATATGACACCTGACGAAACCAAATTTCAATCCACAGAGTTTCGTATGAACTCAAAAAATTTCCCAGATCTCAACGGAATGCAATACATTACGAAATGTTTTAGAAACGATCACGATAATCAGAATGGTTATAGAAATTAGTGAAACATTTTGAAAACTAAGCATTCACAAGTAATGAATGAAATGCACGAACTTTTCGACTGGGTATAAGGAACTCTATTTTTATGAAACGTCTTAAGAAATATTTTCGAGAGTCCCAAATTGTTCCGCGTCTCTGGCTCGCCGAACTACTAAATCCACTCCAACCATCAACATTGTGACCCCTGAAAAATTAACAAATTTCAAGAAATCGGTGAAAATGAGCAGCAAAATTGATCATCCATCAAGTGAATATTGTCTAACGGACCTCGATATGATGATGAATTATTCTCTCTAATTATTTTTAGGAGGACTCAAAATAAAAAGGAATGAAGAAATCTGTGGATCGCGATCATAGAAAATTCTTTCATATGTTCCAGATGGAATAACTTCCACTTGCATACTCCACGATTCAAACACACTTCCAATCTTATTCATAGTGTTTATCATGAAACGGATTGTGATCAGTGAGAATGTTTGGCAATCACTTGAAGGAATATGGTCACGTTGTAACTTTTGAGCGCACCTTCTTCGAAAACTTCCAAAAACAATTATCACATCTCGAGAAAGTAAACGCAAACTAATTGAAAAGATGTGATGATAACTTGGCGCAATTTCTGTGAACATCCACATTTTGTATATACCTAAAATAAATATGCACCAAAAACCTTGATCAAATGACATCAGTTTCATAAACGATGCAACTATGCGGCAATATTACAATTGTCTCACAAACCCGATTTCGCGATTCTTTCATTCAATTATCCCAAGTATTGTTTATTACCCGTATGATTAGTCAGAACTAAACGATCGATCCTTCCAATTTTCATCAAAATAATATCCAAACACCCGAAATGTTTTCATTCATGTGATGAAATCTACTGCCAGTATCTTCATGCGTGAAGAAAATTGTAAATAATTTGAGATATCAGAATTATATAGGCTGAGAATCAAGCGAAAATTGCTGAATACACAAGAAGAAAAAGGAACAAGGAGACAGTATCAATGGCCCAATGAGATGTAAATCCGTCGCCACTGCTAGATCTTCCAATGTTGTCATGTCGATATATATCCGAAAAATGTTTATTTACTTTTTTTGATACGTTCGTGTCTTTTTTTTCATAATTTCATTCGTTTGGCTGAAGATAAGAAGAATTAAACCTGTAGAAGATACCTGTAATGGTGCGCGCTATGTTGGCGAGTAGCGCTCAATGGATCATCGAGCTGTTGTAAACTGGAAATGGCAATCGGTGACATTGTTGTCATCATCATTGTAGCAATTATTGACGCTAACAGATGGTACAACTCGTAACGACCAATTGCAATCCAGTTGCTTTCTCCACAACTGCAGAAGATCATCATGTTCGAAACTTACTGATGCACATCAAGATGCAACGACTGCCAATGATCCTGGGACATCTTCCTTCAGTCATTCCATCATCATTCTCATCAACTATATCATTCTCAATTTCATTCATGTTATTTCCATTGGAAATTGTAATCTTCGATTCAACAGCTGGTAAATTATCTTCAGGTTGTTGGTCATCTAAATTGATAAAATGCCTCTGATGGGATTGGAATGAAACAGCCTCACTAATCTTCACGATGTCGATAGCGCCTGTTCGAAATGATGCAGTAGAACCGGAACTCACGGTGGCTGAACAATTCTCTTCCATATCGACGATGCTCGGTGTGGTAATGTGTGGCACACTGCAACAAATGCCAAAATAATCTGCTTTACCAGTTGTTACGTTCAGCGATATCAACTATCTATACCTGATGAAATAAGTAGTGAACAATTAATGCAACAATATACCACGTGATTTTGATCTTTATACCATGATAAACAGTAAATATTTTTACAATCATTCAGTCCAATACCTGATGAACTAAAATGTTGGCACCGTTCTCTCTGCCATTCTTTCACTTCTATGAATAATCATTTCAGAATGATTGGAAATATGAATTTACTATCTTTCATATACTTGATGGAACTGATTGGAGAATATGTCCAAGTATTTATTTAATTATCATCAAGTTAAATTTTTACCATGTGAAATCGTAGTAATTGAACTGTCGTCGTACCAAACTGCAGTTTGTTGACTGAGTGTGATGCATTTTATTCGTTCTATATAACATGGTGTACCGATGGGATTTTTTGATGCTGATGCATGTTTGAATGAGGGTAATTAACGCGAAGGTATGTCTTCCTGTGAATGGTGTCTGTGTACATGATTGCATTTCCAGCCCGAATGTATATTTACTTATTTGGAGTACCTCGAGTCAATTTCACACGTTTTATTGAATAAAAGTGTGGAGTAATGAAAAAATTCGATCTAAAATTAATCTCACACTTGAATATGCAATGTGAATTCATGACACTTCACATATAGGTAAATATCTTCCATATAATATCGGGATATACAATGCGAATTGCTTGAAACAAAAATTCTGATGATCTACGTGAGTTCATAAAATATTTTAATATTTTATCAACAATTGTTTACAACAATTTCTATTTTGAAAAGTTTCATACAATTGTGAAAATTTTTTAGGAATGGAATGGCGCGTTGGGAATATGCATGAGCGATTTCCCTTCGGTGAACTTGCTAGTTTTTTCTGTCGATTTTGTCCCCGTGAGAAAGAACAACAATACGACTAGTACCATTCAGTTTATATTCATGGAGTTTCTGTCATATATTCGCGTGATGACATTCAAGAAGAATGAAATAATAATGGAGCTACCTCAAAACTACTTCGAACAGAGCATCATATCCAACTCCAATAATTTTCGTGGAGCTTGTGTTCTGTATCACTTTCAGTATCTCAATTACGATATGCAACGAATGTATTTTTCAATTGAAATTCCGCTGATATCTACATGGTTGACAATTGATGTTGACAACATTTTTTGATCATTCAGCCTCTGCCTGAGTAGTTAGGGTCAGATGACACTCGAATCAGAACCAGATTAATCGGATGAACTGTCGCAATTAACACGAATTAACAATATCGCTCAATTGTCATGAGGTCTATGTAGGGAAACATTTAGTAGAGCTTAGAATGGTGATTAATTGTGGTACCAAAGTTGATTGAACTTGCTGTTGAACTGAGATCACATGTGATTCAGTCAACTTTGGTAGATTGTTACTGCATGAATGCTGTGATTGTACCAATTGGCGTGAGAATCGATCGAACCACCTCATTTGATGCTTCCAGAAGCCACCATCATGAAATGGTTTACAAGCACAATGCCATTATGTTAATGCAGAATAGTATGAAAAAAATAAGACACTTAGACAGATATTCTAGAATTAATAATCTGAGGTATTAATAATTTGAATCCATTAAAATGCCATTAATGGCCGCCACGTCTTAACGGGATAATCACTTGAGAAGGTTTCGGGTTTGAAAAATCACTGTGAATAATTTCCAATATGAATGAATAATTTTCAGCAAAGTTGTGGTTCATCCCGTTTAGTTGGACCAGTAGAAAATCGTCGGTTATTACAATTTTCACTTCATAGTGTAGCTGACGTTACCAAGTTTTATAAAAATTTGAATCATGAAATTAATAATTTGATGCGATAATAATTTTGTGCAGATTATCACTACAAAATTATAAACTGCTGCATGCCAAGGGAATCATAAATTATTTCATACTTCTGCTTCACACACTTGAAGTTCATGTTTTGCTGTAAATAAAACGTGAATTATCAATTCATCTCTCTGTAATTTTATAATTCAATATATCAACTGCTGATTCCAAATGCGTCCAGTGACATCAATATCTAGCGTTCTATTTGTGGGAGCACACTTTGGATTAACACACAAAATAGAGCCATGTGAAGTGATAATTTATTGGCATATTGGCGTTATAGAACGTTGACGATAAAATTTGTACGTGAGAACTACAGCGACGATGATCACGTTGTCATCATTGAAATATTTATATCATAAAAAAATTGCAACAGGACCTCCTATCATTGGAAAATGCCAGTTGCATCTAGAAAAAAATAGAAAAGCAATAAATCCACTGCGATTATTACCATGGATGGGTTCATGGTTATACATGGGGTATTTTTGTAGTATATATATGTCAATACATCTATATAATCACAAATTACTACATCAACAATCGTGGGATGTTCAGCAGGTTCGAGTACACTTCGAATAGGTGAATGCCAGTAACGGAGCCTCGTTTGGTTCATCCTTTCTTGCCCACACTTGAACGAGCCAGCCAGCACAAAGCAGTATTATTTGTGATGCTTATATAACTTCAACTGATTCAGCACTTTTCATGCATATGAAAAAGCATTGTTGAATACTGCAACGATAAAATACTATTCGAGGAGCCATGAAGATCTCACAATATTTTCCTTCATATTTTCTAGTAATACTCAGAGAGGTGAATGTATTGTTTATTTTGAGGATGACATGTTTCAAATAATCAGCTACATGAACTTTTAGATTGGTGTAATATTTTGTTGAGGAATTGTTGGTGATGTGAAAATTCTTTTGTCAAAAAGTTTTATAATATCCTTATTGATGGTTTATTGAATGTTTCCAAATGTTAATACCGACGTCAATAGTTTATCCTTCCATTTATGTCCAATGAACAGTTTATTTTTAGAGAACAAAGAGTTATTGATTCTCAATGAAATTTATTTGCAAAAGATATTATTTTAATTCATTCGAGTTGACCGACAGTTTTGTCACAATATATTTGTGTATAATATCAATTCTCCCTTATTGGAATTATTGCTTGACAAACAAAAGTTAGTTTTGTAGCTTTGGAAATTAAAAAGTTTTGGTTTTGTGATGAAGTTGTGGAGAAATCATTTGAACACATTATGTAAAAATGTTTTTCTATTCACCAAGAAATCAAAGAAGTTAAATTTCAGAATTTCAACAAACTGCATTGTCGATGTAATTTGAATCATTTTCTCTGATTATTATTCTTGTTCCATCACCGAATGTGTAGCATGTGGGAAAATTCAAAATTATTGAAGAAATAAATTGGTAAATGTGAAGAAAATAATTGGAAATATCCTCTGAATTTTATTTTCAAAATTCATGATTCTGGAATAGTTCCTGGTGATGGATTCCATGAAATTTTGGTGAACATAGACTGATATGATTCATAATAAATCGAGTAGAAGAGTCAAGTACCCTCGCAATATCTTCATTAAAAACAGAAGAACGATTTATTGATTTCGTGGATCAAATGAGCTGTGATTAATGAAAATCAATTGATCGATCGTAAGATAAAATTTTCTCATAGTGTATAATCATCTAACTCTCACGACATAATTATTGTTTCCACTTCATTTCATTCACCTCCTCGTAGAATTAATTGTAATGGAATGTATTCACTCTCCAATCGCCTACTGCAATCAATCTAGTGGTGAATTCCTATCGAGTCTAAAATCAAATCGGGCGAACAATTTTCGTTAGCAAATAACTCGAAACGACACTATCAGCCGATGGATGTGTAACAGATATATACAACAGTTAACGATGAAAAGTTTCAATTATCTTCCCTCGCCGGGTGGTTTCACTTTTATTCGCGACTTCAAAACGTGCGTTTCTATCTGGCAACAATTCGAGCGATTGTAAGAACGTAAGCCTCAACCGAATTGTCTTGCCGCGTTTATTGAATTGTCGCAGATTTCTATCACAAAAGGTGTAATGGAAAATTGATTGAACAATTGAACTCATGAAAAAATGAGTTTGACATATTTTCAGTGTCTAAGTACATCGATCATGTTCAATCACCAGACTGCGAGTGGCAAATGTTGAATTGATATTCAATCCAAAGTGAAATGAAGTGAAAAGGACCTTCCAACTGTGACTCCCTCAGAATTGTATAACAACCACACTCCGACTCCCAGATTGATTTGCTCCGAAGTTGTTGAAGTGATTGATTTTCTACCAGGAAATACCTTGTGTAAAACAATTAAAGTTGTTTATATTTGAGTAGTGGCAAATATAGATGTCAAATTCAATTCAATTTATCTAACACGTAACATTATTGCTTGGTGGGATTACTTGGACGGAGCGTAAAATTAATGATGAGGTAAATCCGCATCAATATCAAATATTCACCCACCTTAGTATATTGTGAAATACATCAGATGAGATACTAATCTTATTGAGATTGTAATAATTATTCATCACTGTTTGATGGAAGATTATTGAAGGAACAACGTCAGTATGAAATTCAATAGAAAAAATAGTTCTGTGGGTAAAATCAATATATTTCCAAGGAATTACAGTTTTCATCTGTGTGTGAATATTGGATTAGCTTAGATACTGTGTTGATCATATTGGTTATCTGTTAGTAAACAGTCCCCTCGCCCCATTAATCATCAATCTGATCCACGTAACGCTCGACTTATGATAATCTTGGTTTCAGTGAAGGTTCAATTGATTTATTTATGCTACAAGTTAAATTGTCACTTGCCAGATGATTATTGAAATCCAAGATTTTGCAACAGTCTTTGGAAAGACTTGACAAACGAAGTTGTAGACTGGAATTCGACACATAAATCGTCATATTTCTTTACTGCATTCCGCAAATTCACATCATATTACAGATTACATGAATTGACTACATTCCATCACTGGAGAGAGTCATAATTCTTTAGAGTCACTTAGAGTTATGATGAATGATGAGAATGATGGTGTCATTCGTAACTTGTTCATCGTCAAGTGAATGATTTTTTCACATGAAACTATTCATTTGTCAAGTTTACTCACTATTGTCATCATTTTCAAGATCTGGGTTGACGGAAATTCAAAAAGTTCTCAATTGTTGAACCCGAAACTTCCATTTTGCCTAAGAATACACGATGCCCGTTGCGAGCCTTTGACATTACCCCACAGAGACTTGATTGCCCTAATTCATCTCATCCACATGAAGGACTTGTCAAAATGCCAAATGCTGAGTGGTATAATATCAAACTAAGGGGGAGAAAGGATCAAACTCCAGTCCAAGAGTAATTTCGTTTAAACAAACGACATAATTGCATTTGAAACAAACGAAGAACGACTTCTCATTAATAAAAAGGAATCCGGTATCACGTCGGATTGGTATGTAAACTATTATTCAATCATATTCAAATAATCAGATGCTAATGATGTGTAAAACTTGACGACAGTAAACATCAACTGGATACGCAACACTTATCTCGACTGTTCTTGTTCTGCAATTTGTGTACGTCCCGGTGTATACAGATACATGAAATTGCGTCGTTCACAGGCCTCGGGGTTAGAGAAGTCGCGTTGAGAGATAACATTCTCAACGGGTGTATCATGACTCATGAGTATTCGCGTTGTGAATGTTATGAAAACAAGCAAGGTTGGAGACAAGTTGGATGCATGAGAAAAAAAGATCCTGTTGGTGTGTCGAGTGTTTTATAATGAAAAAAACTCTTAACAATTGGATGATAATTACAGAAATGACACTAGAATTAACTACATATTTGATGACATTCATCAGAGTGTAATAATAAACTGAACAAACAATTATGAAATTAGCATTTGTCTGAATATATGAAAGAATTTGTGCCATGGTGGAGTTGATAACGAGTTTCGAGTTATTTGCTGTCTTCTTTGTTGCGTTAGGAACTCGAAATTTCATTACATTAATTTCAGAAATACATTGAACAAATGTACCAAGTCCTTGTACCTTTTGTTGCAATTCGTTTATTGTCATTTCATAAATATATAGCACTTTGGATCATCTAACTCGACAGCATCAACTGTAATCTAATTTTGATGACGAGTCGAACTGTCACGTTGATAAAAACACACTTTACGTCTCATTGCGTTAATAATTCTACATGGAATATCAGGAATCAATAGTATGTTCAGATAGCTTATAATCTCACTAACAAATTGGATGAAAAGTCAAACCACCAACGATTCGAACGAACCCTATAAATAATGTCACGAGTATCGACCGTGATGCTGTCATTTATAACGCCAATATTCATTCATAAAAGTCATCCAAGTGTATAATTTTATATTGCGGAAAATTATCCCTTGAATATGAGAAGTCTACAAGCGCACGTCACGAATTACTGATTGATACCCCAGAGCGAGGAATCTTACAAGTGTTCATTATCGATTGGGAATAAAATCATTGTGAATTCTCAAATGGAAATAACCTATGAAAAAAGACACGCCATGAAGATTCGTTTATAACTTTCACCGGAAATTGGATTGAAATTCGAATATATATGTTAATAGGTTGGTGAAGATTCAACCTGTACATTTTGATCGTATCTTAAGTAATTTTTCCAAAGGAAACGCTCAGGAACTGAAATAGTGAATCATTTTGATAAAATTCTGCCAAGTGTTCATGCAATCGAGATATCTGAGAAGCAGGAAATTTTATCGCTTTTTCTGGTCTAATCGATGAAACTCCCAAACTAATTGGAGATTGGTGAGCATGAAATACCCAATAGATATTCCAACTATTTTCTCTCAAATAGCTGGGGAGTGAATCATTATTATTTTCTTACATGCGTTGAAACATGAGAGCTCTGATCATCTCATTTCATTAATTTGTTACAAATCATTTAGTACTGTGAAGTCTCGAAGAATTCATGTCACAAACTGTTTGTTGAAGAGTATCCTCACCCTTGCTGGTTTTCGATTCCCTACCAATGATTCTATCATACTTCCGAAACAGATCAAACATGAATTTTTGGTTGATGGAAGAGAAAATTTTGTTACTTGGATATACATTTATGGATGATGTGGAATGCTGAGATTAAGGTTGATTACACTTGACATCTGTTCTAGTTGTCTACTAAAACGTGATTTGGGTATGAGGTAGAGGAGTCCTGATCCGATCGATGAACTCATGTCCCATGATCTTCGCTTGGGGTTTATGTCTGAAAAGTGAGGTAGCTGTTCCGTTTCGAATATACGTTCATAAGTTGAGGTGGTACGATCACACTTTATGGTATTGAGGCAAGAAATGTGAAAACCTGAGAAACATACGAATCAGCTGGATTTTTTTGCAAGCACCAGAATGTTTTACATCGAATGGTGAATTCGAATTACCTGTGTTCTTTGTTGAAATAAAATCGAAGAAAGAACTGATGAATATGGATATACAGACCAAAATGAACAGCACAAACGGGAAATGTCATGGTTGACACAAGAACAAATAAAGATTCAATCTCACAAATTAGAAAAATTAAATCAAATTTCGAATACTCAGAGTTTACCAAATTCTTCATGCGATTGGTGATCATATTTTTTGATAGTAATTTGTTAGTGAATCCAATGAGTAATTTTAATGTTTGCTAGTTTGAACCTTCCAAGAATCTTCTCATAACGTGATTCGACAGAATAATTCATAAACACGAGTAGCAAAAAACTCTCTCTTTATTTCTGAGGTGTTGATAAGTCAATGCTCTATTGTACCGTTGCAACATTGCACGTGAAAACATTTCATCATGATCATCAATGAAAACAAAATGAGTACGATTAAATTACAACTATAGACAGAGAATTCCGTACTCTACTTCTGATGCGAATATTATTCAAACATTTTGCAGTGTCGTCGTCATTGTTTGTCATCGTTTAGAAGTAAATAAAAATGTCTTGATTAATTGATGAGAGTCAAACGTAGTCGGATGGTACAACATCCGCAACCTAACATCCTTTTGCTGTTTATACCGTGTTGTCATTACTGTTCGCGACCCCACCGTGCTATTTGCTGTTTCATGAATAATGGCACAGGGTCGACAGGGTACTACCACAACCCATTTTTTTATTTCACTTGATTTTTTTCGTCTGAGCATATAAATTATGAATGGGAAGATATCCATTTTTTTCCCAACTTTCAATATTTATTTATAATTAGGAATAGGAAATTACAACAAGAATATTCAAGCATCGTCTGCGGTTGATTCTTGTGACAATATTCTGATTTGAAGCAATTTTTTGTAATCAAATTTCAAATAACTGATCGCAATTTGCAAAGATGCCTGATATATTTTTCCGTCAAGTTTCCTCGGCAGATATTCACCAACCTCCGAGTTCAATACTGATTGCCTTATGGCTGACCATGAGAGGGTGGATCATGAGAGAATAGCTTGGAGTTCACATGCCTGATCAACTTGCGATGACGCAAAAATTCTCAAACTTGACGCGAAGAGGGGGAAGAATCATCGTCTTCAGTAAATTTATTGTGCGTGGTGTTTTCAGTGCATTTTGTCTGTTGATATATCCAATGCTTGATTGAATTAGCCTTTGGAATATTTTCCTTGGATGTGAAATTCAAAATACTCCTGTAAAAACGCCAAACAATAGTGTGAGATTCTTTTTTTTTTATAAAACGTTTGCGCGTAAAATGCGCATTGCGGTCCCGTAGAATGATCTCTTGCTGCTGAGCTAAATAAACCCGTCAAGCGTGTGACACCACTTCCAACCCCATGCTGCGTTAGACGTATAACAGTCAAAACAAAAACATAGTGCAGGCAAAGACATCCCCCATGATTCTACGAATCGTGAAAAATTGTCTTTTTGACTTCATGAAAAAGTCTAAACGTCGGTTTACATTCTGAAAATTTCTTTTCTGATAGACTGATCATTTAATTATGCAAGAAAAGATAATGGCTGATTTTTCATTTTTCATCTTACTATAAAAAAGAAAATTTCAAATGATTCGCATTTTGACGTTCTGACCATAACTTAATATGAAGTTGTAATGGGAATAACATCGTCAATGAAACCCACTTTATAAATTATTCTCTTGTTTAACGTTCCTGTTCCTTCACTCAACGCGTAATGAATAGGAGACCTCATACACTTCCACTTTTCTTTCAATTTTTATATGAGCAAACCAGTTCAAAATGTATAGCGACGCAAAATGGATTCCTATAGTGAAACATCGCGTTGACCGCCATTTTGATTGTTTTTCATGGCGTGCATTTGACGAGAAGTTTTACTATGTGATTCGTTTTATGGAAGGATTCTAACATAGAGTCACATTTTTATGACATCTTTGACGTCAATCGTATTTATTATACGAGCGTTGCAGCATCTACAGTAGCCAAGTTGTACCACCTGAATGCTATTTTTTAATAGCGTAACTAGAATCCCACGATTGTGAAATCAAATCTATGTTTATTCATACATCCATTTTTTTATAAAAAAATATAAATGCGCGGTATGGTTTTTTGTTTCGAACACACTTGACAAGAACCAATTTCACACATCCATTCAGAGCTCGAAGTTTATTTACACTGAGTATTGTGAACGGATATATACAATGGTATCAGAGCAGGGTAAAAGAAGATAATCAATAAGGGGTAAGAACGAAACATAATTCGAATTCAATACTCGGAGTCCAAGTTGCAATCGTAGAGTTTTTCTCCTTCTCTTTACCACTTCATCTTGGTTAAGAAGTATTATGTAGCGAAACTCCGAGTTCTTATTCCTGTCTGAAGAAGTGAAGATAGTTACGAACTTTTACATTGATCAGTCCTTTGAAATCACGATTGGAAAGTTTTTTCCTGATTATAATTGAATCCAAAATAATTAATGAGGCGTTAACATCTCAAAGAAATAGATAAAAGATTTCGTGCACTAGTCCGAAATAATTCTCTTAGAGACTTTTTTGTTGGCAGTAGTGGGATCTGAATGGTTGCGTTGGATAGAGCTTGAAATTCTGAGCATTTTTCTGAAGTTTGGGTCCTTCAGGACCATCGTTTACGAAGTTATGAGCGTTTGGAGTTTTGAAACTTTAAACGCTCGTTATGTATATTCGCCAATGCATGAACCGGCAGATCATACAGAAACAGGCTGAATTCATGAAACGAAAAGAGAGAGAGAAAGTGAAATTTAAATACACGTCAACTGACAAACTGTCACGAGTTTAACAAACCAGTCTTGTTATGCTTCATTGAATACCCTGAAGCGGTTGACTGTGCCGTCTCATCATATCTTCAAAAGGTATTGGCAGAAGTAGGATGGCTTCAATACTTGATAGACCTCATTCACTTTGTCTTCTCAAGTTATCTGGATGTTTTAGAAATCATTGAATCAATTTTCAATCCATAAACCTGTGATGAACATTTGCGACAAAGTTTCTTTTTCGTCGTATAGTCTTGTCAACGCATTCTGTGGATGCATTACCAGGAAGACATGTGAAGGATGGGACGGTAGACTATCCAATGGTGGTATCAGAATAACGAATCACCTTTATACTGATGATACATCGCTTGTTGTTGAACATACAGGTAAGACCGTGACTCTGCTGCTTGAAATTGTCAAAAACATCATCTACTCGGGCGTTAAGATTATTAATACGAGATTTTGTGGAAAACGACTGAAAAGATGTCAGTCCTGGTCCAGTTCGCAACGTCTTATCTGTAAAAATTGCGAGATCTACTTGTCTGCATGTTCAATAACGACACAGGGAGATAGACATCGAAAAAAGCTAGTAAATACCAATTTGATGAGTTGGAAATGTGCTGAAGAAAAATGTTTCAAATTCCCTGGACTGCTCCCGACAACGTTGCAACCATCTTGCGCGACGGAATATAAAGACTAAAATATCTACCGCTTGTTTTATAGAGTGCTAAAGTTTCTTGGTTATATATAGATGGTGGGAAGCTTCCCTGAATTATGATCTAACTTTTTTGAATGAAATTATGTTCCAGTCGAATCATTTTGACACGAAAATGAAATTTTGGTTTGTTTGGAATTCCGTTTTTTGTTTTCTATTGATAACATTTTCATCAATGATTATACCAAAATAATTTAGTTATATCGTGAAAATCCGGGGATCCATGCATGCGATGCTGGCGGCTGCTAATTAGTGGGTGAATTTCATGTTTCATATTGCCAAGGATATTTCATCCGGAGATGGAAATGTAGGTGATTATTTTCATTCCATTCGATTCGTGCGCCAATGATCAAGTGTCATGTTCGTGATCCAAATAATGAATAACAATCACCGACTCATAAAGCTTTCATAAATACATGAAATATTGCGCATTTCGTGATTTGTTCTCATGAAGTTCATGTTGTACACCAATAATGTCCATGAACTTTGAGGAATTACACTTGATGTTGTATGATTTGTAGACTTTTTTGACTATTGAATCTCCCCAAATCGTATTGTGAATTTCAGTCAGTATAGCACTGTGTCACCGTTGTCAACTGGACAGTGAAAAATAAAAATTATTTCTTTCAACTCTGTTGTTTGAACCAATGATACTGATCATTTCCCCTCAGATATAAAAATGACAATGGAAACATTGTGAAAAGTTATTTAATATTTATTTCTCATCTGATAAATTATCGTATGTGCACCACCAGCATCGAGAATGTGGTGATATATAAAAATTATCTCGACATAATGGTTCATATCATGAAGTCGACATCACAAATTTAAATAATTTATGCATTCATGAATATTCTAAAATATATTTGTGAGTAAATATGTGAGTGACGGTATATGTAAAGTTTCAATGTTTTCTCACAAGCCGCCCTCTTCAAGTTTGGCAGTGGTGATCACAAGTTGAAGATAAAACAGAACGAAACTGTCAAACACATTTGATAAGGCACTTCGGCTTTGACTTTCCTATTTCCACATATTCCGATTCAAAAACACCTGGAGGGAACTTCCAATGGAATTCTCATGTACAACATGTTCAAGAGATATTTTGCGAGTCGTGTGGCGGAATTCGACTAAAGTGTAATAATTATGGAAATTAACTTCTCATTTCATACCGAGAAAGCGTCTGGAATTCTTGAATTCATAAATTTTCATTCTAGTGGATAAATACCTCCATATCATAAAGATTGGTGGAATTTCCGTAATTTCCGTATCAAAACCTTGCGAAGTTTCCTCTTCGCATATTATCTGATTTGGGAATATTCGAAAAGATCTGACTTCATTTGGTTTTTTTTTTGTGTATTTTGGAGTAAGGATCGCCAAATTGACGGAAAACAAGAACTTTTAGAGCACCAACATGCACATGCAACCTACATCTGCACCTTTTGTACCTTCAATATATTCTGTAAGAGTACGAAAAATCACATATTATGATAGAAATCGGAAATATTGTCATCAACTAAGAATTTGATACACTGGTACACATATCCCCACAAAAATCAATTTCAACCGTCACATTTTCTCGGTTCATTGCTATCATCATTTCCTAACTGCTCTCATCCTCCTCCCATGTTCATCTATCTCTATCTCTTCAACGTAGACACCAAGCCCAACCTGTCCAGCAAACATGCGACATTTTTTTTTCCATAACGTCAGAAACTGAACACTGACAAACCATACTTCACTTCAACTTTCAGCGATGTCGAGTGTATCGGTCGGAACGTCCAAAGTTACCATTCTATTTTTTTTCCGCTATGATAAACTCTGCAGGCAGTATAGATCACTTGGGAACATGTCACAATTATCTATAGCGGTAGAAACGTGGAATGAAACGTTTTGGCGTTCAGACAACGCCAAAAAAGAAATGAAGATGATGAATATGCAAGCGATGTACATTTGAATCCAACATAACTCTCAATAACAACTGAATTAGGCTGAATTCTCATGTCAAATAAAGTTTTTGAGTATGAATTTTTGGGGAGTGATTAAATATTTTATTAAGAATGAAAATAAAAGTTCTGAATAGCTTTTCCTGAGATTATTTAAACTGTGAAAACTCCCATATTTCATATCATCAACATATTTCAATCTCTGTGTGTGTGTGTGTGTGTGTGTGTGTGTGTGTGGCTTTCCCCAATGAAATTAATTCCCACTAATTACAGAGGGATGTCACTGCGCGTTCTAATGAAGTGAATACAAAAACTTCTTCTTGGAATAAAAGAAGCCAATGAGATTGTTGTTAAAAGATCGAAGTGTCTGATCAACAGGAACGAGTATGATGACTGTCGCAATTGCAATGTTTCCAAGATAATTGTAATAACCATTGTGGTATAATTTCAATATACGTTGAGATATTTCAATTATTGTTACTATTGAATCATTGAGTATTAGCGAAATCGATCAATATGGTCATGCATCAACGGTAATACAACTGAAAACCGTCGAGCATTGCGTCGATATGTGCGAGGGTGTAATTGCATTGATTATTCGCTTAGTAGTACTGCATTGCAATTAGGAGTAATATCCCTGAACCACAAAGTATTTCCACTGAACCCAAGCCAGGTGGATAGAGTTGGATTGCTATTCGTAATGATGCTATAATGGCAAGAGAAATCGAGATGATCACGATGAGGCGTATCACACATCTCTCTTTATGAAAACTTGTTCATGTGCAGGGAGAAGTTCTGAGTAGGAACATGTGAACGTAGCCATTGACGGTTGGAGAGAGTTAATATTAACATATTATCAATATTTCAACTTCGTACATTTTTGATATGGTGTTAGTTCTCGAGAATAGAATTTTTATGAATATTTCATGAATTCCATCGAGACCAGACCTGTTCCCATTTCATTCTATTCATATGGTTGGGTTAGTAAAGTTCAAATGCACATTAAAAATGAGACAGCAACTAATTTTGTAGGTTCGTGTTCACATATTTCGTCCATTTTTTCTCATGGATTTCTACGATGGATACCACGAGTGTTTCATGAAGCCGACACTTTCAAGTTGTAAGTAAATGTTGGTCAGTATTTGTATTTTGCAGGAATGAATATTATAAATGATTATTGTAGTTCGAACATTATGAAATTTTGAAATCTGAAGATAACACAGTCGCTAACATGGCAAATTCTTGTAGAAGAATAGTTGAAAATTCACTGCAATCATCATAATATGTGAGAAAAGAACGAAGTATAATGAAGAACAATATGGAAACGTTGAATTCGACGTTTGTGTTTATCGTTAATTGTAGAATAATCCTGGTAGTAGTCCCGGTTGAGATTGACTATCTTCAGTGATTCTCCTCAAAAAGATTCAGACATAAAACATTTTTCATTGCTGCATATTTCTTTGAATTTGTCCGCGCCTTTTTTATGAATAGATTCTGTCCATGTCTTCTAATGTTCAGCGATATACTGAATTCGAATAAGGGTCAATGTAAGCAGAAAAATTTCAAGCAGTGTACTCTACACAAAACTGTAAACAGGAATTGAATTATTAGTTCATTCATCCGTTAAAGAACGTGCTTTAACTTCCAAGTTTCAGCCAAAACATTGAAACAGGTCGTCTTGTTGAACAATCTTGAACTAAACTTTCATATTGTTCACCTTGTTATTATTCGATGAAGTTTTTATCGTATGATATTCGTCCTGTCAAATATACTCGATCGAATCTATAGATCCTGGAAAAAGAATGTAAGAAGCAAAGTATTGAACATATTTCCACAGCTGTTTTTACTTATTTCTAGTTGGAAGTATCGGACTATTATTCCGGTGGATTCTCATGCTAATTTATAATTAAGTTTGTGTCCAATATTAAGAGATTTATTTTCCGCTACTCAAACCCAATTAAAGAGGACGAGAAATCTACTGAACTGTTGTAAAGAACGACTTTAGACGAATAAGAAGTTCCCCATCCTGTCATTCTAAAGATTAACGATTGAGGACCTGAAAGATTCTGATGATCTCCTGAATTTATAAGGAAAAGAATCCCATCGTTACCGCAATTTCTCATATTTTCTGTCACATTTCAGTTCTGCTTCTTCCAACGTGAGAGATGAGTGAAATATTGGGACGTTCACAAGTCACATGAGTTATGTCGCGTATTACCTTGAACTAGGAATTATCGAATAAAAACTGCTCCGTCATTCAAATAAAAAAAGCAAAAAGCATATCAAATGATACGATCCTGTAATGCTTAATTGCTGGAAAAATATGAAATTCACGCAATCGTCATTAATGTAAACAGAATTTTTGTTTTGTTTTTGACATTCGCATTTCACTGGAACATACTTAACGAAAATTAAATTAAAAACACCAGAGCAACTTCGCCCATATACTACAAATATTCCTTTTATTCCATAATTCTCGTCTACCATAACACGGGCTGCTAATGCTGGAACGTCACCACTTAAAAAAATCGATGGAGTCCTCAATTTATTTCCCTCCCTTTCACAATTGAGCGTTGTATGGAAGTCTGGTGATAGCCGTAAAATTTTTTTGAAGTTTCTTAAACGAATGATCACTATCTACATGAGAAAATTAGCAACATTTATTCTACAAATTTTCCAAGCATAATGTAGCATTTGCTGGATATCTACGCAGTCATTATTTTCTAATCAATTCTAATGACCGGAATTATTTACTTCCATATCATCATAAATAAACTTTCTGATGCACTCGTGAACTGTTGTCATGTATGTTCAAGTTATCCTCTCGAAAATTCGAAGCTTAAGTTATATGCAACGAGCAAATAAACCACAGAATTATAATCTGGTTGTTCACTAACCCTTCAGACATTACAATGGTTTGCCGCCTTGCCAAGCCATGCATTCGTCCGGGCACGAAGCGCCACTATTGTGGTTCTGGTGTTGAGCGGTATTAATATGTTTATTGTGTAGGGGTTGGGTACATGAGAATCAATTTTTCGAAACACTGACCACGAGAGGATCCCACACAGCCGCACTTTAGTATTTCATCAAGATTGGTATTGGATAATATTTAAACATCCCTTGGCGGAGGGATTTTACGATGTCAATTTATTACAACACTCCATAAAATGAATGAGGTCGATAATGTTGTTGTGACTCACATTAATTATGACACCAGAGATTCAAAGTATCATTAACATGATCATACCGTTTCAATGACAAATAATTCCTTGGCTACTTATGAATTTCGAATTGGTTCATCTAAATTCAATGATACACTCACTCAATGCATCCATTCATAAACAAATTGTCAGTCACATTTCGCAACGTATCAGACAAAGACAAAATGTTTTTCATATCTTTGGCGCAATGTTATCTTGCAAGATGGATACAAAGACATTCCATCACGATTCAGATAACAGGAGAGGAATAAAAACGACAATCCAACTGTAGGACATCAAAATCGTCAGCAGTTTGAGAAGAAACTGAAAGCTCTGGTCTAATCTAAATGACTGAATTGCGTCCGATATGTGCATGAGAATCTGGCTTATCAATTAAAAGCAATGAACCTTTTTATCTGAACTTAGAATAGACAATACGACTAACCGTTTGTCTGAGTTACTCTACGAACCTCGCGATCGATTTCAAAATGCATGCAAAGTTTGAAAATTTATCATCTCCCGAGGCATATTGATCATGGATTATTAACTTACATGCTGTACAATATAGACGATGGCAAACAACGTTGAAAAAAGTATCCAATTCTATAGTTGCTTGTATTATGGTCTATGATATAGTTCGAATGTACTTCAGGGATTATATGACAGCGTAGGGTCCTTCTCTTATTAAATCTGCATATTTTAATCGGAAAAATGCGAAGATTCTGAAGAATATAAACAGTAATTTTACACGAAGTTTCAATTCTCTACGGACTTTGTCTGGATAACTTCCTGAGCAGCATGCAACATACTCATCCGAGCTTATTTCTAGAAATTTATAACCTACGAATTATAGAATTTTATTGAGCTAAAACATTGACCAATATTACACTGAGACAACAATGAACCAAGACTACATCGCAGTATTGGTGATGACAAATAATGTTCTACCGATTATAATTATCATTGTGGGCGATACGACGTTCTTCGTGCGTTAAATTCAATTATGTGGATAATTGAAATAGTAAACTGGGATAGTAATGGACTTTGTTTTTGATTCGTGAATTTTCAATGAACTGACTGTTTGGAGCTTTAAAAAACTAACCATCATTGCAAACTGGAATAATTCATGTGTGTACAATATCCGGTGTAGTAGTTCAACAGCATCAATGTAGTTATCAGCCATGACCAACTCTCTACATGTGCGTGGAATGAACTGGCAAGCAAAATTTAATTCAAAAATAAACACAATGAAGTATAACAATGAATATGCACAACATAGATCAAATGAACTGTGAAAATGAACATCCGCGCAAACCCAGAGAATGCACCTTCCGTGAATTCAATCAATTTTCTGTGAAACTACCTACATGGAAAGCTTTGATTCAAATCTCAACTTGAAACATTATACACATCTGCGCGGTAATGCGACATCAAAAATCAATTGGAGAAGCAACTGAATATATAGCAGTACTACTGCAGCCACCGCATAAGTTTGTCATTGGACTAAGTTTTCAATGTACCATTGGAGTGTTCGCTATTCATCTATTGAATTGTCTTCATTGGAAGTGGCGCTGCGAGAGATATGTGGGCATAGTCACAAGATATTCAGTCAGAAATTGATATTCATTGAAAGGCGGATGAATAACGGTAGAAAGATAGTAAACTTTCAGAAAAAGCAGAAATGGTGTCATCAATTCGAGTTCAATTACATAGATGGAAAATATCAGTTTTCATGATACCTCAATTATTGATTCGATCAATACATCATGTACGAGGAAAAGATTGACGCGACATAGTTGATTATGCAGATATGATGCACGACATATGTCATCAATGCGAGATATCCTGGGATGTACGTGTGACTTACAAACGTGTCAAGTGAGTACAATGGATACTGCCCCCAACATTTGATAATTATGAAATTCTTGAGTATAATTTGCTCTGCATCTTGACGATGGGGAATGGAAAAAAACAGAAGTGCAGTATTCCACCACGAATTCGAGCATCAATTGATGAATTGATTGTTTAGTTTGTCAGATTGTGATGATCCAGAAATGAGGATCACAGACTGACAATTGTTCATCGTTAGGATTTATTGATAGTTGATGCATCTTTTATATTTGCAAGAATTTCACTTGGAAACAAAATGAATTGTGCAGTGAAATTTCCGTTTGATTTCATCATGAAGGTACATCAATCAACTATGTGAATGGCATCGAAAAATATCATCGAGGAACGAAATCAAGGAATTGGAAAAGACGTGACAGTCAATCACGGTAATTAAAGTGGTGGATTGTACTAATGTCAGTACATATATTATTGATTCATTCATTTTCTTTTGAATACAGTTCAGTACTCTCTCATAATTGTATATTCAACTATGGTATGATTGCCGTAATCTTTGCAACCACCTGTTGCACTAAAGGAAAAAGAAAACAATCACATAAAAGTTGTGCATCATTAATCAATCGAATTGATGGTGTTGTGTTCACAGATGAATTCATGAGATTGACTCTTCACAAGAAATGTTGTAGCAATTTTATATACAATCAGAATTTCTGAATTCAATACAAATAATTCTTCAGGGAATACTGAAGAATAATTCTCTCAACCCAAATTAATGTAAATATTGGAACGAAATAATGACATTTTCAATAGACCTCATCACAATTGCAGTGAAGAGACGTTGATGAGTATCACGTTAACACGAGGACAATAACAAATTTCTTTTATCAATACTACATACACTGAAAGCTCGGATTATGTCATTCTCTTGGTTCAACAAATTTCATTAGCATTGATGCATATTAGTTTTGGAAATCTGTGCTAAAATAAAATAGGGTAGTATCATGGTAGACTGGATGTGTATTCGCATTAATTTTCAATTTCGAATTCCGATTAGACCAGAAAAGTGATGAACCAGGCGGAAAATTACGTGTGAATCTGAAAACATTCGATTGAAATCAGTTTTCCAATTATACAATGATACTAACAAAGAGAGATTATGTAGACGACCTGAATGGGTAATGTGGTTGGACTTCAAATGTGAAGTCAGACATATTGAAATCATTCAGGCACCCCAACCGAAACGAACTCAACAGAAAATCAGAATTTCTGGGAAGTATCGAATTGGAATATTCCGATATCACAAATGAGATTTGAAGTTAGAAACTGTTTTATACACATCAACTGTATTGTTCTTTCTCAAATTCAGTTCCAACGTTGCTCTCCTAGTTACCAACGAGTAAATATAGTGGACAGCTGACATGGGATTGCATGGACGTCACGTATTAATTGCATAACATGGAATCTGACGATACTCTCACGCTCCATCATCGCTTGGTTCTGGCAATTTCAACACCCGAAACAGCGGAATGCCAAACTCCATAATCGACTACCTGACAATTCTCGATCAAATTACTCCAATCAATGGATCATATAAGATGACTCGTACTGACTATTGATACATCCTCATAATCGACTGATGAAAAATTTGATATCATCCACATGAGTTGTGCTATTTAGTAACGTGTACAAAAAAAATCGGTCTGTATTGTGGAACACTGAACTTCTTTGGAATAATTTCATAAAATAATTGCGATCGTTTTGGCGGACACCAGATCAAGTCGAGTAGAATTTGGAGATAGGGGCCAATGAACGATAGAACACGGAGATACACACTCACAAAGAGATCACAGGTTGGGAGTTTAACCTCACTGGTTATTTTGATGAGTTGCTTCAGATTGTTCCCTACCTTGGTGGTATAGAATTCACTTTACCTCAAGAATTGCAAAAAATATTCTGAGTGCAATCAAACCAACGTGTCTGTATATTATCAATATCTCTATTCGTTGATGTCCCTTCCAATTTCTATTGAAGAATACCGTTCTTTTGTTCGTAATACAAATAAAAAATAAGCTTCACCTCAATGTCAATCATATCATGATAGTTTGATTTCCACAGTGGACCCCCAATCTTCACGACTCTTACGGGTAGATCGGTCATTTGGGCCTTTTGTAGAAAACTCGTGGTCACGTAGCAAAAGCCACATTTTGAAAGAGATAGGAGCAGTAGTATTACAAGTTCCGAAGTGCAAACTACCGTCGTAATGATGATGTTGAAGGGACGGAGACAAATCAGAGACTGCGTGGTCCTGCTTTTAACGTAGTTTATGGGTCTGGCAGCCGTTCAATTTCTCTCAAAGCGAAATACATTTACATGGAAAGTATGTGATAGAGAAAATATTTGCGAAAAAAATTGTTTCATAACTAACTTTTACTCACTACAACAACATTCACTATCACGACTAGCACACTTCGCCCGTATCGGGATTGGCATGGTACTCAACGAATGTTAACGTATCGTACTAAAATATTCACGATATATCGGTATGAATGGAAAGTATCATTGGAGATGCATTAAAGCAATGTATGAACTTTGGAATTCTTGCGACATACGAATTTAGAGACCGCTGTGGAGTATTCATAAACCAGATATGCTAAGTGATAAGTAAATTAGTAAATTTTTTTGGAATTTATTCTAATGGTTAACTACCTGGTTAACCTGTTGGTACAATGATGGAGACATGGTGAAATGAAACTCTCTGTCTTTATTAAGCATCCCAAAAGCGCCAATAGTAATGAGCTATGATCATGTTCTGCTCCCAATGCAACTGAAAAAAAAGCACAATTTTTTCAGATTCTTGAGAGAATCACCAACCCTTTGTTCCACCCTCAATTCTCACTTTTCATCACGTCATAGTATGCAGTGTATTAAATCATTCCGAATTCACCGGAGTACTTCACCGCGCATTTTCACGTGCTCTTGAACATGCATTTGCGGAAAATTGAAAGCGAAAATGGTTCTGGATGGAACTTGTGCTTGAGTGACATTGACGTTTATCAATATTTCAGAGGTTGATGAGAGGGGAACATGATTTATGCTTCTTGTCTGAGTGTATCAATTCGTGTGATACCAACCCTGTAATCTCTAGAGTGGAGCATCTGAAAATTTCATGATTCGTACACATTATTCATCATTGAGGGGATGATGAATTCTGAAGAATCATTTTCTCTGTGACGAAGGTCACTAAACCAGTTCAAAAAAAAAACTGGAAAGTATTAGACAGAAGTAAAACAAAAACAAGAGAGGCTATATCTTGCGATATATACGGACGTGGAAATGAAAGGTGCTATGCTCACGTCAATATATTCGTGTGTGTTAATAGATACAACAGGAATAAAATATAAAATTGTTGGATAAGATAAAGAATTTACATGTGATATCATGAAAAATCTGAATGATATAAATACGGAAAATATATTGGAAGATGTAGACATTTCGATTCTCATCCTCTCGCTGTATGCAAACCATTATTGCGCCTCATGCGACCATGGGGTATGAGCCAGAAATATTGGCAGACAATTACTCTTTACGGCTTTGTTACTTACGCTCTATTAACAACCATTGAACGTTGTACGTTATTCATTCCCATCATGTAAGCTCATATATATCGATAATCCCTGTTTTATTCACAATAAAAGTTACGATCATACACGATTACACACGATTAATTATTCTGTTAGTAGGCACCACCTTCACAACATTCGAGTTCTGGATGCTGAGCTCGGTCAGTCATAAGAGGGCGATTACTTTTCATGACCGAGTGTGTTGAACATTTTAATAGAAGATTCGATACACTTTCTAATTTCTGATAATTTTTTTGAGAATTTCGAGAATGACTAGTGTGTTGTTGAATAAGATACGAATTCGTCACTGATAAGGAATAATAACTGAAAGTTCTCGTTTGATGAAGTGAGTGTTGGGGTAGGTACAACAATGTTCAAAACACTACTCTGATAACAGAGAACGATCGTTTTTTCATCAGAGAATATTTCTAGGTTGAATTCTCTTCGACTCCGATTGTAAGTTCCACTACTCACCATCATTTATAATTATCATCGATCATCCAAAATTGTTCATTCAATTGTGCCTGTAAACATATTGAACCAAATACAAAGCCTTGAGTAGCCTGGTGTAGATTTCGTAATGTCAAACTATTTGTAGTTTTTGATCCTCCTTCGACGTCATTTCTGAACAATGCTCAGTCCATATATAGTCGAATAAATATCGATGTGCAATTGATTCTCGATAAAAGAATATTTGGTTTCCTGTCATTGTTAAATTTTGATATGGAAAAAAAGAGTAGAGAGCAGAAACGTATCATCGAATATTCCATGAATCACGGTGTCCACAGCGATATCCGATATTGCATGAACGAAGAATGGTGCGTTAGTACGATATTTTGATACGATTGACAGGCTCACGTTCACCGTTCGTTGATATTTCTCCGAAATTTTGTATCTTAACATCCACAATCGATAAAAATACCAAAAATTGAATGCTGAAGAAATTCGGAACCATTGTCAGGATAATTGTGAACACCTCCTTCATGTTGTGAATATTTTCAGACCCCGCCATGAAATTGATTTTCGTCTTTGTGAAGTTATTCGGATGTTGGAATGAAATTTGCAGAAAAATTGAAATCAATTTTCTTCTCTGAATTGATTCAATCAACAAAATAAAATCATAGAATATGTAGACATTGGAATGATTCAACGAGAGTTATGTACTCGCAGGATGTTGCCGAAATGATTGTCGTTACATACCGATGGTGAAGAGAGCATGAAATCCACATTCGTGTTCATTCTTCTTTCAAATGAATTGTCGTAGTGAAAAATTGTGGGAACGTTTTCCGTCTGATCCTATGCTTCTTCAATCCTTGCAGAGATGTGGAATATAAATTCGAAGTAATATGAGCATAAAAGTGTGAATTGTGGTATATAATGAACCACGCGTGGCATGTTCCGTATAAAAAATGTATGAAAAACTGTATTTCGTGATGTTAGTATTAGATGAATGAAATTCTGAGGTTGGGTGAAAAAGCGTGTGAGGTCATTTTCATCCCCTTAGTGAGGCTGATAACTTTTTTATAACAAACTCCACATTATTAAATTTACAGAGATTCATAAAATACGTTTCACGATTCAATTAATTCGAATGGATTCATTTTGTGTATTTTTTACTTTATACATAACAACAAATTTTGATTCTTACTTCTCTTTGAATGAATTTTTTTTCATTACTTATTATATCAAACATTATGAACTCTATACGCACTTGGAATTAATTCAGCTCCTAATTGAGTGCACAAATCTTTGGCATTCCCACGTCATCTTCCACATTTAATGAACTCCGAAGTCCTTTGTGAAAATCGTGATATTTATTCCCCATCTAATTCCATCCACTCTCTATCTCCGGAGGATCTCACCAGAATATCATATTTGTTGTTTCATATTTATCTTGATTACATTCTTTTGATGTTAGTTGGAATTTGACTTATGAAAATTGTTCTAAGGTTCATTCAATATTTCTACCATGATAAAATGTGTATTCCATGTGAAAACAAACTTCGTCGAAAGTGTAGAATGATAAAATACTGTAGTTGAAGGGAAATATTATTAAATTTCTGGATCGCATAAAATCTTATGATGTAACAAATAGTCTCGTGAAAAACGAAGTGAAACACGTCTTGTGTTTCAGTGCAACACACGCACACGTGACGAATGCTTTCATTACTTGTAGATGTGATTTTACTATTCGACATCACTCATGATAGCCACTTCAGATTTCCCACGTTTGTATTCACTCAACAATGAGTGGTGTTATTCGGCGATGACAGATATAAAATGGAATGTCAGTTTTATTCAACACATGATATCCCTAGTACACAATTGCATGGAACGTCAAATGTAGACGAAATAAAATCTGTGATGATTTGTATGTAATTGTGAATTAATTATGTATGTTTTATTTCGTTGATTGAACAAAGAGTATTTTGTTGAAGAATTAATAAAAAAAATTGATGACAACGAGAGAATCCGTTTTCATGTTGACATAGCATAAACAAACAACAGCGTGAAATCTATTGGTGAATTTGACACAATATTCGATGAAATAAAAATTGTGAGTTTTCCATTCCAATTATCGTCTGTCTGTTCTTCCATTTTGTTTCCAAATCAAATCAAATGTTGAAGGAGAAACAATTCATGTTGGATATTGATCGAATGCAGTAGAAAAAATTACAACATGTAGAAAAAATCTTCTCATCTCTGTAACTGTTCATGTACAAATTATAACGATTGTGAATGCGCAATGTATCAGCTAAGTAAGTAATTTCAGTAGACATTTTGAAGTTGTACTTGGTAAACTATGTTCTCAAAAATGTTGGACTCAAACATTTGTTGATCTGAATATAGGACAGGATTTCATGGTACGCACTACGCTGTACGTGTACAAAACCCAGTCTGAAGTGGATATACATTTTATTCATAACTACGACGAACACTTGGCACTTCTCTTCGTGAGTGCAAAACTGTCCACAATGCGAGCTGCAGTTTGATCCCTTTTTTTTTTATTACCCTATCACTATATATACGTAACCCACATTGCTTGTCTCGACGAGTGCATACATGATTGCACAACTAAACAACGTGACTTGCATTGTGCAACCATTTTTATATGCAGACACCCACAAAAGTCGTGGGAGTTTAAAAACGATAGCGAAATTCCGCTCCGCTTTCCGAGTTTATTGCGCGTCACATCGTGAATCTCAGGACTAAAGGACGTATATAAAGCGTACGATTCGGTTCACCCGTCTAGTTTCAACAATAGTTCGTCGTCGTTAAGTTTGTTGGCAGAGTGAAACTCACAAACTGTCAACTTTTTTTTTTTACTCTATTTAGTTTTCTAATGTTTACTTTTCATATCTCGTTGGACTTAATAGAATTTTATGTGTGTTCAGAAATGGGAAATATCATTCAACCTTCGTTCATATAAAGTACTTGACCCCTTCCAATCTTTGTACAGTTTTACATGAATAGCAATTCATCGCTCTTTGTCAAATCTCCTATCAACATTGTATAATATTTCATAGACAAGTCACAATGCAAATTCCTTTGGGGAGTGAAACTTTTGTCTTTACACGTTTTTTCCTTTGCCAAATCTCAAAAGGCCAACGATAATGCATATAAAACAAGGAAGAACACGGGCAAAGAATTTTGATTCGTATAAATATGAAGTACAGTCGAGTTTTCTGTGTAGAATTCCGGATTCCTGAAGCCGATTAATCTTTTCGATTTGAGTCTTCAGATAAATAGCAGCTTTGAGAGAAAAAGGTTGGATAGGAGCTCAGAATGAGATTTGAATGCGGATCAAATGTAACGAAGTCATCCGAAATTGTAATTTACTTATTGTATTCTGCCTTTGAATAATCTCTTCTGGGATTTGGCAATGAATCAATAAGACTACCAATCTCGAATAATCCAATTAATGCCATAAAAAATGAGGAGGAAACATGAAAGAACATCGACAGGTGCATTTCCGGAGAAAAATGTGAGTGACAGTGCGAAATAATTTCATTGCATTTGAGTAAAAGCTGTAGATATTCATTGGTTAACCAAGTCACGCCTGATTACGTAAATTACTATTCACTCAGTGACTTGTGAATGAAAATATTTTTATTAGATTTGCGCCCGGAAAGGAACTCATATTAATGCGACTGGAATGCACAACATGCATGGAGCATTGTGGCGTATGACGTTTATTGGAACATACCAACACATTTACGTCATGACATGTCATTGTAAGTTCACTTCCGATGTCGCTCAAGTATCTCATAAGATGTGACAAAAATTCAACGATGAAAGAACATCAGAAATGACATGAGGATAAGAAATTGCATGTCGATGTCACATCAAAACAATGTCTTGCTCGTGGTATTCTCAGTGAAAAAGTTGATTATACCATTTTTTTCTTGATCACATCTCGAAAGTTGTTTGAAACTTCACCATTGGTAAACGTGACCTCGTTTTACAATCAAGAGTCATCCCAATAAATTTAACGTTTCTCATGAATAGAGACTGGAGAATGTGAATTTTACGTTATTGTTGAAAATCAGTGTCTTCAGCACATGAATTTATGCAAGAGCTATTAAAATCGCTCGTCAACAATTATTAAGTTATTTCACCTTTGATGAGAATTCGCGATTTGTGGACATAAATATGCAATCACTGAGTTAATAAATACTCGAGTGTTCCTGATTGTACTGAAAAGGAACAGAAAAATATCCCTGAAGGATAATTGGTTCTGTGAGTCAGTTGTCTAATCACTAATCATCCTTTTTTCTTTATTATTCTTATTATAGAGCGAATTCACATCTACACATTTTTTTATTCATCGTTTCATCTATTCATTCGTATTTGCAGGTGTCAGTATGGGGTAGTAACTATTTTTTTTTGGTTTTTGAATATTACTGGCATCAAAGGTCTTGCATGTCTGCTGCCTTCCAATATGATCAAAGAAAATCAGACACGTTGTCACATCCATATCGAACTTTACAGATATTTTCTGGTTTTCATAGAAACATGTTGTATTACAAGTCGAATATTTCAAGATTGAAACTGTCGATGGTTCTCCTCTTACGTTGATTCAAAACTTGTACATCTTCATTTTCTTCCCATCAACTTTAACTTCTCAGAGAAGTTTCTTCTCGTTAATTATAGAAAGTGAGAAGGAAAACATGAAAATGACAAAGTTTCTCGTCGATCATTCCAGGTTCTGAACACTTAGCAATTTTCAAAGTTCAAGATCAATTAGATGCCACCATTTGTGTCTAGAGGATGCAGATGAACGATTTTTTCTGGGAGGGGAGTGGTATCCTAACTACTGAAAGATAATACGGTTAATTAGTGATGGAAATTTTGATAGAATACCGTTTCAATGAGTCAATATGTAGGTCGGTGCTAAAATTTTGAATTCGGTAAGTCTAATTGTGGATTTCTCGAAGGACTGTATTTTATCAATGGCAACGAAAAGTCTGAGGATGATCTGTTGAATGAAAATATTTCCCACTTACAGTAATTTGCAGTCCCATCTGCGATGCCATACACGTTTTTTTTCTCAAATTCCATTTCCATCGCCTCGACCATGTCTGGATTAAGCAGAATAATGGAGATCGCGGGAGAAGGAGCAGCATTCATGATTAGAGATTATGAAAGTAATCTACTAACCCAACTTGTTGGAGACTGCAATTTTCTAACTTTTAAAACTGCTCCAAGAATAAAAAAAAGTCAATTCACCCGAAAATTCTGTAGAAGTCTTTATCAATTTACGAACGTATTGTTTGTTAACGAAAATAGCTTTCGTGAATTAACGAGAAGATTGCGAGGAAAACTCACCTAACACTTCGGAGCTTTTCTTATCTGAATTAGAATGTCGTGACAAGATGAAATTTGATCTGTTCACGTGACATCATCAATATTCATCTGAGATACGAAAAAGTTGGAACGTCTTTAAGGATTATCGATTTACTTTTTCACTCCCATCGAGCTGGATGACAAGTAGAGACCTGATCGACTAATGGACAATGCAGTTGGCAACTAAAATAAGTTTTCCAATTTACAAAATCCAACGCGAAGCATCGAACACGCGCGATTACTAGAGCGATACAACCTTTCCAATCACCCTATTTCATTGGCCCAATCTTAAGTGTTTCATCATGTAGTTGCGTAGAACTATTGGAAGGTGGAGTATTTTCAAACTTCAAATATATAAATATTCATTTATATATGTTGCCGGTTCAATTTCTATGTTTTCTTTGAGAAATGTGGTTCGATCGTGAAAAGTTGTGAGTGAGACACATGGGGTGAATGCGAGAATTCTCTTCCTCATGTTTTCATGTATTTCAAGTTGGTCAGCGAACACGGTGAAGAGAGAACAGCGATCAATTTTTTCCGCATAAAATGAAGACATTCTATCAGTATATTTAAGATCCAAATATTGAATTCATTGTCAACAACTGAAGTTCTTGGACAGAAAGATAAAGCATGAAGTGATATTGGTTTTTACCCTCACCTTGAAATTTCCTACAGGTAATTGCATTCAATATCTGCAGTTTCAAACGAAGAAAAGCTATGTTTGTCATTCTGATCGGTTGAATTTTGATGATCAGGGTACATTTTCGAAAATTCTCAGGTTATGAAACATTTTTCACGATAAAATGTTGGGATAACATTCTAATGATGCACGAATGATTAATCGGTAAAATTATATTGTACCAATTAATTTATCTGGTATGCGTATATTGTGAATGTATACACATGTATTGAAGAATTTCCATGGTATGTTGAAACAACAATGTACACGATGCTGCAGTAACGTGACTGAACTCCCATTTTTAACTCTATTTTTTTTAAATTCCCTGTGAAATGCTGGTTGGAATTTCACCAGATAGTAGTACAAATTGCGATGATGAAATGATAAGTGAACTATTCTGTGCATGTGAGCGGAGAGGAATAGAAACTATTTCGACTGTATAAAAAAATAGTTTAATTAATGCATCAAATGAAATGATCGAATTTTGTTTTTTCATGTCTACCCTCATTAAAGTTTGTTCTGTTAAGATTGTGACATTCAATTAACTTAATTTATTAGTCTGCAGGAATAGCATGGAATTAAACAATATGATATTTTTTATTTTTCATCCCCGTTGCCAAGTAATTTCGTAGTTTTAAAAACATTGGGATATTGCCTTCACCAACTTTCGTGCTTACCGCACATGTTTTAAGGTCACGACATATAGACGTTAACATGCAAATGATGTGGAAAGTACCTGAGGGAGTATAGCTCATTGCGTTTTGCTATATTGCCAAGAGAGTATGGTTCGCATTGTGTCTGACGATATTTATCTCCACCCATATTCCGGTCTTTCATCAATACTTTGTGCATCTCATTGTTTCCGATAATATTACGTGAACTTTTTTCTTCGTTTCAAATAGTGAAGTTGCAAACACTAGACAAACAATGCTGTGGATATCGACAATAGTTTATGTTATGCATTCATCAATAATCGTAAATCGGATATGGAAAGTTGTTCCAGAGGAAAACAACAACTGTGGTCATACGGCAAGAACGTTTGTCACCAACAACTTTTTTTTTTGGTTTCTGATTTCATGAAATATGAAGAAATTTATGACTACGTGTGACTTTGAGTATTGATCAACGCTCTGGCGTATATCATTGCTATACAATGAGGGCGGTTATGTTCTCGTTTTTTTCTTTGGTTAATTGAACAATGTGGGGAAGGTATGAATAAGGAATGAAGGCTTGTTTATGTGTGCAAGTATTCATGGGTTTGTGGTAAAGTGTTTTCATGTCGAATACTACGAAACACCCTGGTGCAATTGTGCTCTGGAGATTCACAAAATTCTGAATGGAATTGTCAAGTACCATTTACAGTGACAATTTGTAAATAATTATCAACAGAATCGTTTATCAAAGCATTTTTAAAGTGATTTTGAACGATGGAATTTTTAGAAAAAGTTTTCAAAGTCAAAGGCATTAGACCTATATGAAAGTTTTATCGGAAACTGCAATCTGAGTTCCATTCAATTGGCTTCGCCTCTATTTTCCTTGGTTTCATAAAGTAGCTCTTCTGGTGTGTCTTCATGTAATGAAATTGAGGTCGCGAATCCTTTTTATTCATCACAATGTCTCATGATACAGCGAACTTCATGGAAACTCTGTCCAACAACTTTGTTTGATCATTTGTGTGATCAATACACATGCTCATGATGAATAAACATTCAAAGAGGATTTACGGTGCAAGCAATAGAATCACAGACATTAAATTTCCCACAAAAACAACAGAAATCATGGGACTATATATAAAGTTTCAATTTGCAAAAACATTTTTGATTTACCATCCTTTGACTATGACTATACATTGCCAGCACCAAAGAAGAATGGAACCAGTAATTAAATGAGCAACGTCGATATTTCAAGCTGTTGAATATAAATATTTGATGATGATGATTTGCAATCCACTGATCTTTCCAGACTGCATCAAAATAGCATCGGAGAAAGCAAAAGAAATTAGGAAAACCCAATATTTCAGTATCTGATTGACATAGATCGCAGCAGCTGCAAGTTCATGTACACCACCTACATCAATAACTATTTCATAATACAGAAAATTCGGCAAAAACGACCGCCATCAATTTTCCGACCATGATTTCTTACAGTTTCATAGTATCAAATTCGGAGACTCTTCCGTGAACTGATTTCCGATGAAGACGAAGTACAGAAAGGTTCCCAGATGGTATAAAAAGGATTCTGGTTGAATCTTATCGGAATATGATGATGATAAGTGTGCCAAGTATCTTTCCACTGTCCTTTCTACGCCATTCATTGATTTGACGAATTCCCAAATGGTTCACATGGTGGATCCACACAAACAATTTTCGATGGAGATGTGTCCGTTTGTTCTTGTTCTGTCAATTTTGAGCGAAAAAAAAAATTCACTAGCACCTCTCAGATGAGTATTTGATTTTAGAAAAAATTCCATCTTTATTTGAAAATTTACGATCCCCACTAACATCTGATTCAAATCCATCGCAATTGATCTATTTGTGTCCACACAAACTAATTTTATTGGTTCTCAAATTCTTTCAATTTGCGAATTGAGAGTCTGTATTCCTAACCGTGACCTATTCAAGTACTCAGAAGAGAAGAATAGGGTGGAAGAAGAAAATATATACGTGAAACAGTTGAATAACGTTCAGCCAACATTCATACAATTCATCACCATCAAGTAGAGCAGAAATATTCGGATGTCGATAATTGCACGAGTGAAAAGAAAAAAAAAGAACAATTGACTTCCGTAACCATTATTTGATGTATTGAAAGATAAAAGAATAAAATGAAGTCATAATCATTGTGATGATATGATTCAACCAACATCAGAAAGAACTCAACTCATTCTAAAAAAAAAACAATTATTTTTCCATGTCTACAATTCATATTTTCTTCTCAATTTCTATACCGAGAAAAACTGCACTTGACCTCCATGGTGAGCTACATGAGAGGTTTGTTCTTCAAAAAACACTCGACTTCAGTTTAACAGTTTTCAACTTTCATCGAAAATTCCCCACCATCATCCAATCTAAATAAATTAAAATCCATCGAAATATTTAAGAACGTCGTTTTTCAAAATCTCTAAAGTACAAAGCAATTTTTTCACATATTTTTCTGGCACATGAATTCTAGACAGATGCTCAATATAACTGTAGATGATATCCCTTTCTATTTTTCTCATTATCATAATTCCAACCATCAACATAACATTGGAATTGTTTTATCGTTGCCCCTACTGGGAATAAAAGTCACATTGTGTGACATTTGGAATAAAATCCAACTTTTCTAAAATTACGGTATATCGAATTCGTGACGTTAACAATGAATATGTCTGATTGAATTTTAATAATATCATTCATCAATAATAAATGCGAGAAGCATTAACGATTTACCTGATCATTCACGTTTCCAATTGAACAGCATGGCTATAGGTTGCTTTTCTTTGTGTAGCGTATTTATTTTGAGATCAATACAACCAACACTGAATGAGTACGATGATGATTTGTAAAATTGCCACACAATTGTCACCTCCGATAGATTTTGAGGCACGAGCCGTTGAGTGGAAAATAGTGACGTGTTATAACATTGAAAAATAACAGGCAATTGTACTTAGTCAAGATAAATCCGAAATGTTGAAAGCCAGTAGACGTGATTTGTTTAACGAAATCCATCAACGAATAAACAAAACAATTAAACTACTCAACCAATGTGACATATTACTAGCAAATCCGAATTTTTAACAACATAAATTGGTATATTTGCAACAAGAGACAAAGAAGGTGACTGGTTAGTATTGGAAATTTCAATAAATCAACAACTGTATGATCATCTGTGTATATGAAGACTTCATAATATTGTTGTGGATGTTTCACGTGTGTTTTTAGTTACCTGTCTGGCATCAGACGCACAATTTACTTCTTGTGTGTTTACATAGAAGTACATTGAAAGATGCACAGAGCAGCATCCACTTCAAGTGAACAAAGCCATCAGAACGTGGAGTATCAATAACACTTCATGCACACTAGCAAACGTCTCGCATTCCACATGGGGAATATCCTGCAAACTTTAAATACACGTCACGGTCACAGTTTTGAAGTACTATAACTTTTCAAAGAGGAAACTGCATGCTTAGTTGCACACATACATCGAAATTAATGAATTTTAGTTGACAGAACAAAAAAACTGGTTTTAATGAAATATTAAAACCACAGCTGTTTATATGTCACATTGTCGCCATGATACAATAGACAATTCGCAATTCGTGATGAATTCAGCAATCAGCATTGTAGATTTTGGAGATAACTGGTGATTCCTGTTACTCACAAATTCAATCACTCATTTGAACATTTCATGCTGTAGTTTGTTGTTCAGTGCAAACAATCGGGAATTTTCTGTTTTCGTGATCATTAAAATGAAGCTGCAAAAGTCAGTTTGATTAATAAGGCAAAATACGAATTCGACTTATTAATTTCTACCTCTGCATTATTATTTCCCAGCTAACTTTCTAGCAGTATCACAAACATTATATCATTATTTCTCCATTTGAATTCGGTCAACGAATAATTCGAAGCTTTGTCTGAGTCTCTAACCAAACAGATTGCTCCGATGGTTGAATTGTGAGGAGGTTTACTCCAGAGAAGTTCAATTCATTCAGTTTCATCCTAAACAGCAGATAGATCCAATGGAATTGTCTCTCTGAAGGAAGCATTTCTTATTTGCTATTACAGAAGAAATGTCAGACAGAAAAGAAAATGCAGACAGTTTCGAAATGTCAATATGTCGAATGTTTATGTCAATGAACTGAAGCATATGGCAAAAGTTGTTATAGCGATAATGTGGAATTGTGAACTTAGGAATTATGCATACGTGGGTTGACTCGAGAAGATTCAGCAAGATACGGTGCTAATTGGTTACATTAAACTCCGCTGATGATCTTCCCTGAGGGAGACTTGACAAATATTGTTGAATAGACATCTCCGGATAATATGGAGGGTTTCTGGAGAATGACGTGGTGAATTATATTCACGGTCAGTATTATTCCAACCCTGGTTACGACCATTTGTTGGCCAAGAGACGAAATACATACACGCACACACATGTGATTAAGCTTTCCAACAAATCCTTCATCCATGGGATGCCCACAGAATATTTTTCGCAGCTAAATACACTGAGTACATTCAGATATAAAATTAAAATGCCTCAGCAGGATGAGATGCTTAAAATAACTTCAAGAAACTGTTTCTGAAAATTATTTTTTCCAATTTTAATCATTTTCTGTACAACTTTGTGAATTAACTGAGGAGATTATAATTCACTTTTCTATTCTATCAATCAGAGAATGGATGTTCGTCCTCCACTACCTTCTTACCTCTGCACTTCCTATCACGATGTAAGTATTTATTGATTTATTGGGGTGATGCTAAAAATGACTTATTACTTCGTGGCAATTATCTAATTGATTGATAAAAAGAATGGGAATTATGGTTGATCAATATTTTCATTTCGAATAACGTTCATCCACGTAAATAATAAATATTTCCTTTGTGGATTGAAGCATCCGTAGCGGTGGTATGCAGAAAATAAATAATGGTGCAGTGAATTCAGATCTCGGACGAATCAACGAAATTGATATTATTTATTGATTTCCCAGCTGTGCAATTCTATTACGGTGTTGCTATAGTATCGAACAAAATCATTTTGAAGAGGGAAATCACTGGACGTTGCCTATTATCGGACAATATAAACTCATCATCCTACTAACAATCATAATCCCGCGAAATGCTGGAGAATAACTCAGTTATTCGCCATTGTCGTTAGAAAATATCCAATCATGTAAAAATTGTCCAGTGGTGAAATATTTTGTTCTTAAAAGATACCAACATTGTTTGATTTTAACATTCTCTGTTTTTCACGTCATTTTTTTTGCATAATATTCAAGACATGACTAAATTGGAAACGACAACTCTCGGTATCCAATTGTACATCAAGCAAATAAATCGCAGAAGAGTAGCATTCGTTATTCGTATATGAATACGTTGATTCACACTGGGATGAAAACGGTATATCAAGAAATTTCCCTACTCGTGTAAACAGACATTGAAAGAAAATTCCAATCGATGAAATATTTTCCTGTCATGATTTTATTTCGCATGATTTCTATTGAACAATTCCAGGCAGAAGTATTGGATTAGATCTATACTATGAAGAATCACTATTTTTTTGTTTGAAGATATTTCTCAAATATTCACATTGTGTCAAAGAAACGATGCATTCCCCATAGAAGAGACTTCTCAGTGGGTATGCCAAAACAAACAATGGAAATATCAAATTTTTCTTCAGTGCAAAATCTAAAGAATGATACACTCTTATGTCACACAAGCGAATTTGCTTTGAGCATAAAAAATCATGAAATATATGATATGAAAGAATGTTTTTCATAAAGATTTCTAACCCAAACAGAATTTTCAAGGCATTTGTTCCAAAACGTGATATAAAAGTGCATACATAGAATATTTTCTCCATTTTCATTTGAACTTCACTTCTTAGTTCATATAATTTACTAGTCACCATGAGGGAAATGCACAAAATACTCGAATGGCGCCAAAATTCCAACAGAATTTCATATCAAAAGATATTTATTCTTCATTCGTAAGGGACTTACTTGAAATAATTTCATATAGATGACTAAAATTGGATGCAATTACATCAGAACAACATTAAAATTCACTTCACTCAAATTGAAATCACAGGAAAGTTCAATTACACCATGCACTTGCGAGTTAATTACATTTTGAACACATTTCTCTTCGAGAATAATTTATTCCACTGTCACTTGAGAAATGTTGAATTTTCTCTCAAATGTTGTTAACACTGGTTGTGCTTGATATAAATCCCATGAAAACGTGTTGGGATCCTGACACTTCATCCATTTGCTCTGTTTAAAACTCATAAGTAACAGGTGTATAAGCTACTGAATGAAAAGTGATAAAATTATACTCAGCATTGACACTCAAGAATAATTCTTGCATCGACTAAGACGACTAAAAAGTAATTCAAATACTCCAATTTTATTTTCGCCTTTCTGAAGAGTTCCAACATTGAATCATTGGCTTATTCCGAACATCTCTACGCGTATTTTACATTCCGATAAATATTTTGCTATCACTGAATTTATCTGAAATTACATTCTGGCAATTCATTTTATTCTTACGCGAGTAAGTTGATTGAAAATGAAGTAAAATCAAATAACCGGGATATTCAAATATCACTGCGTGTTAAATGTGCAATATGGCAGAAATGAAAGTTCTCTCGTTTGATGGCACTTTGGCGGTACGGCCAAAAAAGTTTCAAATTCACGTGCTTTCACGAGGAGAAATAAAAATAAAAGACTAAATAAAACTGTGTACTCGTACAGGAGATGGCTCTCATATGGCGGGTTGTATATGATATTGAAATTGCACTGTGGCATCAAAGAGCATACGAGATTGAGTCCGAAAAAGTGAAACAGCAGAAAAAATAAACGTTCGAAGTGTTGAAAAAATAAAAAGAGAGTACAATCAATAAAGACATTTTTATGTTGATGACAGCAGTTGATAATCAATCGGAATGAGGGCTGGGACAATAATTTATGATCATATTGAATCATAATCTTTCAATTCGAATTCTACGCGCATCCCATAGTGGTGATGTTTGTAAACATCATTGGAACATGCCGCCATATATCACTAAGATGTTCACACGCTACTGTTTTTGCTATTCCAATTGATAAATGTTTGAAATCAATTCACTCAAAAAACCTGACGAAATTTGAAAGAAAACATAAAAATGAAATGTAAAAACTGGACAAGTTGTTCATCACTTCTCTCTATTCTCACATGAATTACAAATTTAAACTCCAAAATTTCAGAAGGCGTAAGATATTTTTCACGGCTGTAACATCACCAATTGTCACACAACAACATAAAATTATTTCCATCAGTATTTAATTATCACATGTAGAGAAAACATAGCGAAGTATCCTGTGGTACAAATGATGCGATATTACGACTGAGTGAAGTCCCACCCCGCGCCAAGTTAGCGCTTGAAACCCACAACATCGACTGCGAGCTTGGCAGCTGAGTAGCTCGCGCGCGTCTCTCGAGCGAAGCATGGGAAAACTTCTGTCGTCCAATCGTGGTGTTGAATCGATCCATGAGTACTGTTCGCGCGTAAAAGGTGGGGACGACCAAGATGTTGACGTTTGTAATTTCATAATATATATATATATA
>JABMBR010011947.1:0-38513 GCA_018881525.1 Meteorus sp. PSUC_FEM 10030008 | reverse complement strand
GCATTACCCCCACTCTGGTTTTTTGCAACTTTACTCTATACGTTGTGGTCATCTAGCGGACTCGAGAGTCACTACATATTTGTAATCTCGAGAACGAGGCTGTACATATAATTTCGATCAAACGATTAATTAAATCACAGGATAATGTCTTCAAAACATGATGACGAATATGAACGTATGAAACGTAATTCGAGGAATTTCATCAATCGTTCTATGATCATTGAGTGATATTGTAATCTTTCATCGCAGTGTACGCACACATACATACTTAATAATAAATTCTAAGTATTTTATTCAATAAACTACGGCATAGTCGCTTTATATAAAATTTCTGGAACAAAATTACGAGCACTTGTATCAATCAGATATTGGATATAAATCATATTATATTGAAGTTGATGAAATGATACCAAATTTTGCTTTCATGGAGGAGCATATGGCGCAGTAGGTTTAACGATTGCTGATGATTGCCGTTGTCTCATGCTGCGTTTTCTTAGAAATTTCGCGTGAAAAATTACACTCACAATAATAAAACTCTAGAACAAAAAGATAAATATTGGTGACTTATTCATTATTGACCTATAACGATCGAATCTTCAACAAGTAAATTCACCTGCAAAAGAACTGAACACAAGGCAAGCAAAAAAACTTGATGTAAAATTGAACGTATTCGATTAACTATCAGTTGTTTGCATTCCCTTCCATGAACATCGTCACATATGGATCGCATTTCGTTATCCATCCCACCGAAATTACAGCAATGGTATGGTGATATCATATCCGAGCTCAATATCGATTCGTTGTACCCACAGCAGTTGAGCTTCAAAATGTCATTGAAACAAATGAGTCACAACTATTATCACATACGGCGAAATGGATCTTTCCTATTATCACAAAGTCCGTATTGATAATGGAAACAATGATATGTTTGAGTTCATGTTCTCAGTCTAGTACTCGAATTATGTTACGTAGTGCACATTATGGGAAACCATTTTCGTAAAAACTATGATACCTTAAGTATGGTGGCGTTCAATGACGGTGTATCATCATAAAATCTGGGTACTGTCAATGTTTTCTCCAAACTTGTTGATAAAATGATCTCCAACCGTTCGTGCATGACAAGGGCCCATATTCCCATACTTGCCTCGATGAATGTTACAATAATCAACACTATCACAATCTATGAAATACGTTTAACAGGTATCAGATTATTATTTCAAATAGATAAACAACTTTGTAGATTACAGATTCGATACTGTCTAACTACCATAAGAAGTTGTGGCCCATTGTATTTGGTGTCCATAACAAACCAGATATAGACTGCAAAAGCACTTGTCAATAACCCCATGACCAGAAGAATTGCAGGTGGTCCATGAATATTCTCGGATATATGATAATGATGGTCATATCTGTTATTTTGATGAATGAAATAGCTGGTTGCTGAACAAATCATAAGACCGGCAACCTATGAAAAATTATTATTGATGTATGATACTGATCACATCAATGGTACTCAATTTGAGAATTTTACATGATATCTGAATGATCCAAACATTCTTGAAAAATAGCGATATCGACATTCCTATTTTGAAGTGAGAACAATGACCTGTTGCATAGAATGGAAAAATGAACGTCATGAAAATCAAATCGTCCCGCTAAAATACAGAGTCGGGTCTGATTGGCCATTCTCACGTTATGATAACCAATCAGATTCTCCGTGTATTCTAACAAAGACATCCACTGTAAGCCAATAATAGAACACAACCAACGTCTCTTTTTGATATGGGTTTATGACCTTACGTGCATTCAAATGAATTAGTAGCAATAAAAAGTGAAACTTTAAGCCGGACATTATAATTAATAATTGTTTTGTCCATATTCATGTATACATAAAAAAATATCATGCAAATGTACTTACGCCGAGTAATACAAAACAGCTTAGGATTAGATAACGTAAGCAACTATAGTTGGATTCCATTGCAATATATCTTTACATCTGATTCTTCTGCTAAGTAAATGATGGTCGAAAAATATTCATGTGTAGACGTACTAAGTAGGCGTCCATAACCCCAATTATCGATCTACTGCACTAAATAGCAATGAACCATCCGAACTGGTTTATGAGCGATATATAAATTGGTTACGAACGGAAGCTACTCGAGTCTGCAACACTCTGCCGGAATGACGTTATAATACGAGTTTCACCTACAACAACCAGAAATAAATACGCGAACAGCCAGCGTCGGCAGTCTTATACGAGACAAGGCGCCTTCGAAAAAAAAAGATAGTTACGACCAAGAGGTGACGAATATTGCGTTCATCTGGACAAGAGAATATCCAAGTATTGTTCTGCGTGGGTTGAACGAAAACTGCGATAATGACCCCAAGAGTAGTTCACAAGCATTACCAGAGCTATATTTCGGAACAATACATGCACATATGTGCAATCGTTATAACTTTAAAGTCAGAAATGTACGCCGAATACAAACCGACTTCTATATGCTCAGACTTTGATCAACACGATAGTATAATCATGAAAGTGAGGCTCAATTGCAACCATATATGGTATGAAGTTAACAGCATTCAGTTATTGATACAAAATTTCGGATTTTATGTAGTTGCAACACAAAGGAAATTTTTTTCTATAGTTTGGCGAGAACGTGTATCAATTAAAATAATTGCCATAATTTATCATATTATTATGAGAGTATGAGTAATGATACGAAGTTTGGAGATATTCTATGGTAGCTCGGTCGAATAACGCCCTGGGACAACTGACGTCTGCAGAAAATTGAACTTCTTATCCTTGGCTTGAAAACAACACCGATATGGGGATTAGCGCGAACATCATAATGTTCGAAGTTGGAAAATATTTTGAAACATTCTGATTATATACTGATATCAAACCATTGTTCAAATTATAAATATTTGGTACTGAAAAGTGAAGGTATAAGAGATATGCTCAAGATCCCTGTCCTCTCGGTAAGTGCACCCGTAAAATATGAACACTAGGCAGTCAAAAGTTCTCAAATAGAATTGAATAATTTACCGCCCCCCCCCCCCCTCATTCTTGCCTATTTTTCCAGAATCAAGGAGCTGTCGGGGAACTCTTCAGTACCTTCTCGATAATCCTTCCTGGAGTTGTGAATCAAGAGCACCAACAATACGTGATACTCTCGTGTTTTTAGATCCTAGTATTATTTATCCCTAAAAAAAATGTTCAAACAGTCTTCCCAATCATCCTGATTATCTTGCATGATGAAATCAAAATCAGACATTGGACTTTATAAAATACCATTCTCCGTGTGAAGTCTATTCATATAGTAAAATTTTAATTGTCTTGGGATTATTGCATTTGAAAATGAGTAAGAAAAAACGTAAGTCGAATGATTCAAACGAATCTCGACTTGATAAATAATTCTGAAAGATTATATTCACCATGAAACATCTTGATGAGGAGCTCCAGAAATGTATTCCCAATAAATATTTTGTCGAACTTCATATTTCCAGCAACTGAATTGTGTTCAATTCGTCAAAGAAATTGATCAACGGTATCAATTGTAGAGAGCTGATGGAAACTGAAATTTGGATATGAGCAAAATTCTAGATGTACAAAAATATCCCATCGATTCCATTGGAAGATTCCATCATGATCAAACTTCATGGTAGTAGTTTCCACTGTTTCTCACTAATAATCTATTGTCGAAATGACCAAAGACTCCTCTATAATTTCGCAAATCCAAATGCGGAATTCCTTCATCAACCTAAGTGCGTAAACGTGCATATAAATTCAATTGACAAGTTGCGATAATCGCATATTTGCATAGTTTAGGTGTAGTGGAAATACCGAATTCTCGAGTAAACTATTCAGTCGATCAGACAGTGTGCATCAAATGGAAAATCAAACAATCACGCCTCCAATTAATAGCAACCATTTACAATTCAAAGCGTAAAATTCATCTGGACCAATGAAAACGTTTTGTGCAGCCGCGCTACGCTCTAAGATGGTCAGTCATTGATCCTTTCTCGTTATCGTGGTATTCATGAGCAGAATAGACGAATCACCCAACAGTTATGCACTTGGCTCTGAGTATATTCCAAAACGGCGTTCAACAAAACGCATGAATAGAAATATACAAAAACTTTTGCGTGTGACGTTCCCGCGTTAAATTACCCATCAGCGCCCAGTTCCGCTATCATCTCTTCCCCTCCCCAAGTGTAGACATTGGTGTGTGTATAAATGCACTCGTTATTTAAAACATCGGCATAACGGTAAGTTTTCAATTGAGAAAAGGATTAGATATCATATCTCATTTTTGTCTTCGCAGCATTTCTTTTCAATCGCGCAGCGTCCTTCATTGACATAACTGCAAGATTAAAGTCGTTTCGGGTAAGTTACTTACGCAATAATATTTCACATATCCTTCTTCGGTTTCTTTGTTTCATTCGTATCGAAGATGAAGAAGAAAATTGTTATTGCATCCGTAGTGCGGAACAAATCTTTGTCTCATTCTTGAAATTTGTTGAGTTTAATCACACCACATTGCTCATGAGACAGAAATGGTCGTTAGGGATCTACCGTTTAGCAATGTGTGTGCTATTTACATGAATACAATACTGTCGCCTTTTGTTCTGTGTATAACCGACATGTCTACATGTTTTTCATGATCGTATTCACAAAAGTACATAACTTAGAACAACGAACGTTTTTGTCGTCTTTTGGTCTGATACATTTAGTGTTCTCATTTCATCCACGACAAATCATTCGAGTTTAATTATCCTGTCTCCATTTTCCAATTAATGTAATATCTTTTTCCTCATCAATAAAATCGATTGTTTATCTAGTAATCGATTACCATCTACCTTCAACAATGTCTAATCCTACGCAAAGCAGAGCCACTCGGGGCTATGGACAACTGCGTCAATATCCTTCGGGCAATAGATATGGCCATATAGATAGACATCTTGGAGGATCTACAACTAGACGAGAAAATATTCCACCATCCAGGCTAGAAAATATTTCGACTAATCGCGAAAGTAGCCATCCACTTTCGAAACATAATTTCTGCGCAGAGCCACCACACTGGCTTGATTCTTATCTGCAAGATGTAAGTAATGTCCAAACTTTATTCGTTGTTTTTCGTGAAAATAATTATAAACAACATGTTCCGGTTCATTTCTTAGACCGAAGAGGTTTGCCATCATACAACATTAATTCGGATTTCGACATTGTACTTTTATTACAGTTCAAGAAGAAACTCATCAGTGAAATAACCGATGATATTATGAAAGCGCTCGATGCTTCATATAAGAATGACACAGATAAACGGAGATTCAAAGCGAGTTATTTTGCACTCAAGAGGCGCTTGAATAATCTAGAAGCAGAACGATCTATCGAGAACTCAGAGCACAAAAAAACGGAAACGAAACTTTCAACATCGCATGTACAGGAAGGTGAAAATAAATTTGGAGTGAAAATGACTTACGAGAATATCAATCAGCCACATATGGATATCAGCACACAGAATGGAAGTTCCACACGATCCGATCAAGTGATACCATTATCATCATTATCGTCGAATCCGGCAAATGATGTTGATGTTGATTCTTCAGCTTCATCTGTATGCAGATATGCAGATGGGAATGAGAAAAAATGTATCGAAGAATCATTAGATGAGCATCTCGAAAATGAAAATGTCGAACCAACACAATTTGCTGAGGAAGAAACACTGCCAGATGCAATTGAAAATGTCGTTGACATTAATGAAGGTAGCCTGAAAACGATCATCGGAGAAAAGCAAGATGAACCAGAATTCCCGCGAAAACATGAAAGTTCACCGAATCCTACCGATTATATTGAAAATGACAAATATACTACCACGGAAAGTACTCAGCCACTGAGAGAAATTGTCAAGCTCATCAACAACGATAGATTAGATGAAGAAAGCTCAACAACGACCGATCATACGACTGTCGTAGGTGGTGAGATTGGCAGATTTTTATGTCAAACATTTCCGAGTATGCCGAATGGGGTAACAGTTGAAAGTTTCGAAGTGTTTCGTACGAAAGTAGAGGATTTGAAGATTGATACACCAGAGAAACAACGAGAAGTTATAGATTTTTGTGTTGAGCGAGCACGCCATGGTACAATGCATTCTGTAGCTTGCGCACTGGCGTGTAAAATGATTGCTCTTAAATACGAGTGTTTTTCGACGTTTAAGGAAATGTTGGACAAGCAATGCGACGTGGAACTGTTTAACTGTGACGAAACCGAAAAAAAAGAAGTCAAAGAACTTAATGATGGAGAAACCGAAAAAAAAGAAGTCAAAGAACTTAATGATGGAGAAGAACTTCAGGAGACCAGAGTTGAACCTGATCAAACAAATTCAAGCGCATTTGAAGGAATACTAATGTTCATGAATGAATTATACAATCAAGATCTTCTAACCGATTCTACCATTGAGAAATATCTTCATTGTTTTTTGGAAAACCGCACGGAAGTTGGACTATATCATTTATGCCGTGCTCTACAAATCGTTGGGAAAAATTTGATATCACATGAAAGAAACATAACCCCATACTTAAATCACCTAATCGAATCGCGTGAATCCAAAGAAATCGGAACAACTTTGATGGAGCTTATTAACACCGTTGTGGTGTCAATGAGGAATGAACGGGAACCTTCGGTGCCTGATGATTCTTCCGACGTCACCGATTTTGAAAAAGCAACTGACGAGTAACCATGTTTCACAATATTGATTCTCCATACATTGTATTGCATTGGATCCCTCCGAACGCAAATAAGATATTTTCATTTATATATTTTTATGCACTTCTATATGAGTGCTGACGTTCAGTTTTTCCATTGCCTCAAAGACCAACGAGGGAAGCCAATTATTATTTTTTTTCATCCTTACAAGATTGAATATGTTTCATTAAAATATAACGTTTCAAAGTTATAATTTGGGTTACGAAGTTGAGCTACACTATACTTGACTGTAAAATTTTCTATTACTAATTGAAGATCCAATGACATTCATTCCACGGATATTCGCTACTCTTACATTTTGCTCACCTTTTGTATTAAAAGATATGAAATATTAACCGAACGACTTTTCATTTTTTCCAAATTTATATCGATTCATTAATTTCATCTGATTCTCCTCAAATCAGTCAATCAACTATTCAAATAAGTCCGGATGAGTTACCTGCTGTGAACAATGTATCATGTCCCCCAAAAAATTAGATTCAAATTCCTGAGCGTGTTGCGCAGTTACTCATATCCCCTCATTCTCCTGCCCCTTCCTTCTGCTACGTAAAAGGCACAACGCATGCGCATGTTATTGCCACAGGAAAAATCTTCATATTGTCATGTATATGTATAATTATGTAGAGATGGGCAAACAGACCTGTCTGATCAACATATTGGAATGATTTGTTGAATATAACAGTAACGTTCACAAAATATATTTATAAATGAGGTTAGTATAATTTCTATGAGTCTTTTGACCATATGGTAGCTTGACAATAGCAACATCGATGAATAAACTTGAAATCAATCATTGTGAATATTCTAACCTAAAAATCATGCCGTTATGCCTCCAATTGATTCATACGTGTTTTTGTGCATACATTGTTCAGGATTATGCTGACGTCAAGATAACATAATACAACAAAATGGGCGAAAATTTCAATAACAATCCATTTGCTGGACTTTTTGCAACACCAATTGCTGCTGCCTCATTTTCAAATCAGTTATCACCTGATGAAACTAACAATAAGGATGAAATTGTTCAATATGAAAGTGTGTCCGGGAACAGAATGAGCGGCATATCGACTGATTATACGGAATTAAATCGTGATGAGATAAAAGATAGACTGGTACAGGAAATTTTTGGACTGTTGTTGAATATGAAGAAACCGATGATCAATGGACAATTGGTGGCCGTCGAATCCGATACAATCGAGGATGCAATTTTTGAACGTTTATCCATGGAAGATATTGTTTCCAAACTAGTTCCATCAACAGAAATGAAAAGCGCGAATTGTGAAGTTCACGTTATCCAATCTGAAATAATACCATATTTATTCAACTGTTATTGTCGACTCGAAGAGAGGCGAAGTCGCGAACAGTTTCGCGAAATCGTTGATCACCTCCTGTATATATTATATTGTTCGATTGGAACGGCATTGGAAGCGCCTGAAGTTTTTCCTCATCAAGATGTAAGATATAATTAATGGTTGTCGAAGGTGAATGAAGATGTTGCACCTCATTCGATAGATTTTCCAAAACGCATGATTGGATACAACACGTATCTGAAATTTCATACATAATTGTCATTGTTATAATAGTTCCATTCACATGAAATATTTTCACATCTTTCACCTATTCAATGATGCCTAGCTAACAATTCAACACACAACATTCAAATTGATTGATGTTGTTTCCAAGGCCACGTATTTCGGTCGCCCATTTTCACTCAATGTTTTTACTCGCAAAGAAGAATTTAATGTTTCTTTGAACGATAATCTAATCATCGCATTAAGACTCAATCGCCATTGATCAAAAGGAAAGCATATAAATACTTTTTTTTCTCTCTACAGGTTCACACGCAATTTCTTGGATTATTTATGAATGATGCGACGTTGCCTGAGGTATCCACTTTTATAGAATCAGTGGCCACGACAATTATGCGTGAAAATTCAAGCAACCCAGATGATGTTCTTATGAAATGTTTCGAACCACTTTTGAAAATTATCTATGAACAAGTGTTGAACAGTAGTATCGTCACATTCCATCGATATTGGATTGATGTATTACAAATATTCGCCAACATTGAACCTTTAGCACGAATATTAATTCGTGTCTGCACTCCTGAGGAATTTGGTGGTTTTGGTTATACACGCAATGCCTTAGGCGCCATAATATCATTGAGTTGCTTGCCAAGGGTATCTGGCGAACCGTATGAATTCTTCGACAGTTCAACACATTTGAATGGGAGAATGGATGGTGAAATTGGAATTGCATTGGACAATATCTGCGAAAGTTTGTATGAAGTTTTCCATTCACTGTTAAAATGTTCAACAGAGATTCGTCATATGACATTACGATGGCTGGGTAAATGTTTAGAAGCGAATTCATTACGTGGTCAGTTATCAAACGCACACTTCTACAATGACGCCGCTTATGTTGCTTCGGATGGATTCATGATAAATCTGGGCAGCATATTATTACGTTTGTGTCAACCATTTTGCTCTAAAAATGATGAAAAAATTCCAAAGATTGACCCAACGTACTGTGCTGCGGATGCTAAAGACGAAGTGGAACGTAAATCCCGTGGCATTCATATTGCCGGTTTACATAAGCAAACATGCTTGGTCCCTACACCAACGAATGAAACACGACCAGTAGCACAAAATTTTGGATTTATCACTGAGTGCTTTTACTTGACGCATCGTGCATTGGACTTGGGTTTTCGAGTGGTTCTCGAAAAACTGATGAAAAGCAATCGGGAATTGAACAGAATACAGCGACTCTACAACGAGGCACGGAATAGCGGAAACACCGATGTAATTGATGCTATAAAACAAAGATTACAGATGGAAATGACGAAATATTTGTCATTACGTGCCTGTCTATTATCTCCTGAGTTGCTGAATCTCTTGTCCAAATTTCACGCGACTTCAGCATTCTGGTTGATGCAAGTTTGTATCGACAAACCGAATACTGGTGATGAGGTCCAAACGTATAGTCCATCAAATTTGGAATCGATCACATTCCCATTGCCAGAAAATGCACCAGAAACATTACGATGTATACCAGAATTTATTGTAGAAAATACTGTTGGATATGTCTGTTTTCTGCGGCGCCTTCACCCGAATACATTCGAAGAACAAGGTCCAACATTTTTAAATCCCATATTAACTGAGATAATTGCATTGATGGAGTCACCAAAGCGATTGTTCAATCCACATCTACGTGCCCAGTTAGCCGAAGCTTTGGAGTCTTTACTGCCAACTTGTGAAGATCCAAGTGGTGTTACTAAAGCCACACTCGGCACATTCCATAGGGAACGATTATTCGTTACACACCCACATCGGAATCAAATCGCAAAGAGTCTCCTCGAAGTTTTTGTTGGGATTGAAATGTCTGGGCAAAATGTACGATTCGAACAGAAATTCAATTATCGACGTCCCATGTACGTTGTAATGAATTATCTGTGGAAATTAGGGGAGCATCGCAATCAGTTCAAACTTTTAGCGAAAACTGCAGAGGCAAATATGGAAGCTGTAGAACCGCCATTATTCCTGCGTTTCATCAATTTATTGATGAATGATGCTGTTTTTCTGTTAGATGAAGCATTTTCGAATATGGCACAGTTGAAACAATTAATACATGCGAGAGAAAATGGTGAATGGGACAGTTTACCACAACATGAACGCAATCAACAATCCGATTATCTACAGCAAATTGGTATGATGGCACGATTTGATAATATTCTTGGACGTGAGACAATACTAACAATAAAAATGTTAACATCGGGGATCAAGTCGATATTTTGTCACCCAACTATAGTGGATCGCATTGCATCGATGTTGAATTACTTATTATTACAATTGACTGGTCCGAAAAATCGTACTCTTAAAGTAAAGGATCAACAAGATTATGAATTTGACCCAGCAAACTTAGTTCTCAATATTTGTGAGATATATATCAATCTTGCTAGTGATGACAAGTTCACGTTGGCTGTATCACAAGATGGACGTTCTTATAAGTCCGATCTATTTAAACTTGCTGACAAAGTCCTTGTGCGTATTGGTGGCGTCGGGATATTGAATGATCTTGATGATTTTGCCAAACGAGTTGCGACTGCAGCACAAATTAAACAAGAAGAAGATGAAATTCTTTCGGGTGCGCCTGAGGAATTCATGGACCCAATTATGATGACTCTTATGACAGATCCAGTGATATTACCAGCATCAAGAGTAACTGTAGATCGTCAAGTGATTGCTAGGTAAATAGTTATTGGCATTTGGTCGACTAAGATTTTACATATAAAATTAATTCTTGAAAAATTGATTTCAGGCATTTGCTCAGTGATCAAATCGATCCATTCAATCGTTCGCCATTGACCATGGACATGGTTATACCTGATGTGGATCTCCAGAGAAAGATACAAGAATGGATTTTATCCAAGAAGCGAGCATGTCAATCATCATCGAATACTACCGAATAGGTGGGACCAAGGGCAAATGCGTAATTTTCTTCCTCTCTATGTATAAACAAAGGAAGAATGAGGAATATGGAGACATGGAGCGATTCGTACTGTGAACACTTTTATTTTGCGCGGACGCGAGCGATATTCTCTCTCCGGAATCAATTGATATTATTTTGACAGAATATAAATTTTAAAGAGAAGACATCTGATAATATTCAACCGCAAACAATTCCGGCAATTTCCCATAGAAATATCAATGTAATACGTATACTTGTATACATGTTGATGTATATAGATTGGAAAGGAGGAGTGTTACACGTGTTCAAATCTACGGACTGGTACGAGAAAAAAAATAAGGAAAAAGCGATAACCTGATAAATTTGTTAATCACGTATGCACCTTTGATAGTGATCAGGAATAAACGAAGAAGCTTTATCTCTGATTTCAGAGATGGAGTGGATATCAAATCAAGTTTTCGGCTCAAACTCTCCGCGAGTCACATTATTGAATTAAAAATTATTTTTGTCTTCACGTAATCATATAAAGATATAACACGACGAAACAACTTACGTAATACCATCATCTTTTTCCTTGAGTTCTCAGAAAGCATAAGAAGAACAACAGGAAAATAATTAACTAAAATCATTCTAGATAAAAATGTATATTAATCTAGAGCGTCCACCAGTTCCATCAGATCTTCAACGAACCACAAAGATCCAAGTTTCACGCTCTCTCTCACAACATTCCCACCAAATCCTGTAAAAATATGAAACGTATTATGGTGGTACATTCCAATTAGTCATTAACTGATTACAAAATTATCAACAGTGACAGATGACGATAAGAATATTCTTTGATTGTACCGATGAAAGCGTCAGCCGGTGGGCAGGCTTCGAGATCAGTGACACCATCGCCCACATGGACCATCGTCTCAAAGTCATATCTTTTCTTCAACCTGCGGATGACTTCTGCTTTGCCACCACTCATTGATGTAGGTTCATTTTCATCGAATCCGGCGAAATCTCCATTGAAAAAAAATTTCAATCGATTTGCAGATATGTTTTCCTGTGGTATTCCCAACTGTGCAGCAACAGGCGATATTAGACAACGAAATCCGCCAGAAACAAGGAAAACCTTTTTGTTTCGTGCGTGCAGCTCATTAACCAATTCCCTATAATTCATGTGTGTAAATTCAACGTCTGCACGCGATTGCAATTCCAAAAATAATTGATGAAATTCTGTTTATAAACTAATTACTTAATCCCTGGTGTCAGTTTCGGCGGATGCGACCGTATAAATTCCTTGATCTGTTCTAATCTTGGTTGAATAATGTTGAGTCTCACAGTGAGCGACTGTTGGAATGTCATGTTGCCCTGCATCGCTTTTTTAGTTCTGCAATCATTTTTCTATACTATAGACAGCTATCATGTTAAATATTGCGAAATCAAATTAATAATTAATATCATCAAATATAATGAACCATGGTGAAACTGTTAACCGTGCCGTAATATACACTTTGTTGATGTTGCTAATATTGTGACATGAATATTCGAATAATTTGTCGACACTCCCTGTTTAATACATTATAGTTCAATGTTATGATATGTAGTTCAGTTCACGATTACCGCATATAAAATATGCGAAAGAAAGATATATTATCCATTGATACATGACTATTCATGGTGACAGTAAAGAATAAAAAAATACCTAAAGAGGAAAAAATATTATGAATGACACTTCGTATATAGTTAATAACTCTAATATGCTTTCTCTTTGTATGCGTAGAGAGTCAATGCACTGTGATTATTTAGATCATGTTTGACTTGGCTTTAGTGAGAAGACGGAAGAATATAAATATATACAATTTAACATTTACTCGTATACGAAGGTAAAAAGTGTATGTGTTCCACTCACAGGTCGGTCACCTGATCTCCTTTGCCACAGAATTTAGCTAATTCATCGATACCTTCCTCACGAATTACCGTTGAATCGACGTCAAAAGATACAGCATCAGCATTCCGCCATACATTTTTGACGTCATTTATGTTCATCATTGTAATATTCTTCGAGGATAATAATATTTTATAAGTTGGATGAACACCACAACGATGTCTGTTATGAGTCGAATGACTTATGAAGTTTATGAGGGGACCACAAGTAATTTTGTTGCAGACTACTTGACGAATCCACATTGTGTGGAGGGGCGCACATGACATACTGTTCCCACTCTCTCATATCCACTCAGAGATCGTTTGATGGATAATGTGGAAAGAGAGTCATACGTCCATTTATGTTATGTCTTTCCCACTTGGTCTTACATTATATCGCATCATATCGGAAAGACAACATTAAAGTCAATTATTATTGAAATTACAGGAATCAGAAAGTCAGCCAATGTGGAATGCTTCTGGCAATCACTAAATATTTGATGCAATCTTCTCTCGCTATCTGAGCCATGTGGTATTACGTAATTCATTCCAAAATACAATACCCGGTCGTTCAGCAACCACGTGTACTCAACATGAATTCCCTATCTTGTTTGGTCGTCAATAACGACCAATTTTACGGGGTACAAATACCAAGTGGAATGCTGCCAAATCTCTTCTTCATTTTTTCTTCAGCTTCATCGGCAATAATATGTAATGCATGAATATTTTATGACCGAACTACTCATTCCTTCCCGGGAGGTAAATTCATCACCAATATGCAATTGAAATCCACGAATTTGGAGTGATGCAACAGTTCTCATCTTTCCTACATGTCATGTTCGCATGAGTCTTTAATAGAATAATAATGGGTCGAGGTCATTGTAGTGATTAATTCCACGATAAAAGTACATGAGTGTATCTGGAAATACTGCTAGCGGTGATGAAATATTCCGTTTTTTTTCTCTACAAATGCTGAGGTGATTAACCATACTACACAAGTCATAGGTTAGGTTGGTTGATGGCAAAATGCAACTACTGGGGTTAACAAAAGGATTCAATAGCTTCGCCGCGGATAAAGTTAGATCTATATATAGATCTCATTATTTAATTTTCGTTGTCCGACGATGATGACTAGCAGATTCCAACATTCAAATTGACACTTTGAAATTCAGCGCGAATTCTCTCAGCGCCATCTTATTTAGAATAGCTACGAAAGTGTGTGCAGCTCAGTGCTGCCGAAACGTGGGATTTTTTTGTCTCCTCTATACACGTCATTTATACGTGCTCCAGGCAAGCGCGGTGCTATGGAAGGGGTAGAAAAATTCCACGTTTCGGCAGCACTGGTGCAGCTCATACAGGCATACATGAATCAACTGTGACGGTACATGCGATATAAACATAACCTGACAATAATCAACTACGATTGTTGTCATCATCACCATGCCTGTCAATTGTTCAACAAATTGTGGAAAAAATGCTATCTTAAAGGTAAAAAACAACAAATAACGATTCAATTGACGATAATATCAAACAAATTTATGAATTAAACAACAGAGACCGAAAACAGGCGATGCCCTGTGCAAAGAATGTTTCTTCGCAGCTTTCGAGACTGAGATCCATTATACGATAGTCAATAGCAAGTTATTCAAACCTGGTGACAAGATCGCAATTGGTGCGTCAGGTGGCAAGGATTCAACGGTTTTAGCACATGTTCTCAAGATTCTGAATGAGAGATACAATTATGGATTGGATTTATTTCTCTTATCAATTGACGAGGGTATCACAGGTAGGCATCAATCACGGCAGATGAAAGTTTCATCCGCTCTGTCTATGTTGAGTTGAATTTTAACCTGTGAAGTGCCTTGACGAATTCAAGTTACGCTGATGATCACCATATTAGACTAAAAATCACCTGAGAAAGAGTATTAACCGCATTTCGTGGATGGATTGGGATCAACCATTGTTCACACATATATGCTGAAGCTCATTTGTTTTCGCCAGTGCATGGGAAAGATTTCCCGTTCAACGAATTTTGATAAATCGAAAAAATGTCGAGCTGATGAGGCTATCACGACGTCGATTTCTATCGTTTCGATAAGGATGCAACACGATATCGCTGCTAAGTTCAAAGTTTGAAGTAGTAAATTTATAGTTCATGAGGAATTAGATCATATAGGTATTGTATCCAACATAATTCGAAACAATCAAGATTTCCAAACTTTGATAGATCTGAATGATCTTCCTAACATTGCTACTTAGTTCTAAAATGTTTGCTGATTTCATCATACTGGGGAAGACAAACACATGGGTCCCAGCCGAAATGATAATTCCTGTTTTTCCCAAATTGTTCTCTGAAAAGAGAAGAGACAATTTGAATATTTTTCACTCCAGGTGTCTCCATCTGGAATAACAGCCAATCTAAAAGAAAGACTACATGAAATCTATGAAATTAAGTATTGAATGATAATTTTCCAGTCGTAGTGGTAATCCTTGATGATAGAATAGTATTGGACTTAGAACAAATATTATTCAGAGTATTGAAATGGTTGATCTATCATGTCTTTTTGCTGGACAAAATAAGATAATCATGAAGAGAAATAATTTTTCATTGAATGACGAGATTTCGTTTGATGTATTCGCCACTACATAATGTTTCACAGAGACATCACCCAAACTTTAACTACTTAGTAAAACCTCAATTTTTAAAATGCTCCTAGAATTAAACATAAACAAATGTATACAAACATGAAGAAATATTGCGTCACTTCACACGGAATAGTGTTACAGGACTCTATAAGCGATTATTATTAACAAATTCAACTCGCACAAGTTTACGATGGAATGAACTTTTTCAGGGTATCGTGACGACAGTTTGAAGACTGTGGAGCAGAACAAAGTTGACTATCAAATGCCGCTCAAAATTCTCTCATATAAAGATCTTTATGGATGGACAATGGACGAGATAGTTGCACAAATCGGACGCAAAAACAATTGCACATTCTGTGGAGTGTTTCGCCGTCAAGCTTTGGACCGGGGGGCGGCGCTTCTAGGTGTCGATTGTATAGCTACAGGTCACAATGCTGATGATATTGCTGAAACTGTCCTCATGAATATCCTACGTGGCGATATTGCACGGTTGCAAAGATGTACATCTATCATCACTGTGAGTAAATATGATATTTTCGCATCTGATATTGTTGTGCGATCATCATCTATATATTAATTCCAGTCAGGTGCCGATGCGATCAATAGATGCAAACCATTGAAATACACATATGAAAAAGAGATTGTTATGTATGCATATTTCAAAAAGCTCGTTTACTTTTCGACTGAATGTGTTTTTGCACCGAATGCATACAGAGGACACGCAAGGACATTTTTGAAGGATTTAGAAAAAATACGTTCTACTTCAATAATTGATATAATACATTCCGGTGAAAGACTTGGAATCAAACAGACGATCAAACTTCCGGAGCGACGCAACTGCAGTCGTTGCGGTTTTGTGTCCAGTCAAGAAATATGCAAGGCTTGCATTCTACTTGAGGGACTCAACAGAGGTTTACCTAAGTTGGGCATAGGTAAATCGCAAAAGGCAATGAATTTGGTGAAATCAATTTCTACCTCACCATCGTCTAAAGGAATGTTTTCACTATGAGTTCAACAAACCATTCTCATTTATTTTGTATATAATTTCAGAACGCATCTTTCTATTGCTCGTTCTATTTGTACATGTTTTATGCAAAATAGTTTCGAAATATCAAATAAGAAAATATCAGACAATATAAGCTGCTGCCTTTTGTTCTATACAACTCCGGCAAGCAGGACAATTGTCATTTATATCATCGGAACAATCTTCACAGAGACAAACATGTCCACATGGCAACAGAATAATTTCACGTGGATTCACTTGGCAAACTACACACAATTGGTCGTCTCTGAGTTCAACATCTCTTACTCGCTGTCTCCGTGCTTTTCGTGATGCTGCCAAACTCGCGCGTAATTCTTCGGTCACTCTTTGATCTTCGCGATCTTTCCAATAACGCCGTGCAACAATTACACCGATAACCAAACCAATCGTACCAAACATCACACATAGCCATCTATAAGTTCGTCTCCGTTCATCTAATTTTCTTACTAATGATCCAACAGTCATTGTAGTTAAATAAAATGGGGTTCCATTGAGTGGTGCTTGAAGGCAAATACTTCCTGGCTTATCTGATGAGAGCTCACCAATACCAGTTATTGTCACGCCTTCACGCAACATTTCTTCAGTAGATTGCAAACCTTTCTGACGCTCGCCTTTATGTAAAAAAATGACCTCTGTTATGTAACGAAATCATGTTTTGATAGTAGTTTGTACCTGTAAAAAAATCCCAGATGTGATCCGTCAGGCTATGTGCACTGGGTTTGAAATCATCAGATATGACATCCATGTCTATAATATCTGCAGACAATGCATCAATTACTTCCACTGTGTTACGACCATTTTGTAATACGAATGGAACTGTATTAAAAACGTCTTGCACAGTTCGTTCTTGATCCGACCTGAATAATTAAATTCAACTTAAGGATAATTAATATGGAATGGAACTGAGTAATTGACCCTCTATCCGAGAATCAATTTTTGTATATTTAATATTCTGTAGTTCTATTGAAAAGTTCAAATCAAGAGAAGAAGAATTCGAAATATGTACATTCCAAACTTCAGCATTAAAACTGAACAATGAGATACAATCAGGATTGAAAATCTTATCAATTTCAATCCGTGGAAGTTTTTGCCTCGCGTGCGACTTTTGAAGCGAATAGAATTAGGAAAGTTCTGGGCATTTTATAAATGGAAGTTTTTTTTTTATGGCATTATACTACCAGAATCCAGCCGTAGTTCTAGCAACAACATGCTCTTTAATGGTCAATCGTTGGACAACACCAGTAATCGCAGCGTTATGAATACCATTGAGAGGTTTATCAAGTGCTCTGACAGATCCTCTGACAGCCACATAATCTAATTTACCGTCTGGACTAGTTTGGAGGATTGTTGATAGATTTGAATCGATATTATGGACTTGTGCATCCTGGAAATAAATATGAATTTTTTAGTTTTAGTTAGCATAAATTAATTGCAATCACAGGGATTTCGAAGGGGTTGAACGTATCAGTCGAAGGCATGAACATAACCTTCGATCTATATGTGATACCGAGGCAAAAGTTTTATATATATATATACGTGTGTGTCTGTGTATGCGTGTGTATAACCATACCTTCACAGATTTCATAGCATTTTTACATTTAAAATACTGTTTTAAGCACACTCCAAAAATGATACTGTCAACACCCAAGGCTATCACTTCACCTAAATACTCCATTTTTATATCTCAACCCGCAACTATACGTCTAGTAGTGAATAATTTTAGGTTATGATTAGAGGGTTTTTCCGGAGATGCACGTATGCAACGGTGACATTCTCCCTGATTGAATTCGAAACGATTGACGTATATCCTACAGCAATTGGGTTGTAAGAACGATATATATTCCTGCACTAAAAATTTTGCAGCGATCCAATCATTTTTCACAGGGGTTTTTACACACCCGCAATATAAAATATCAACTGAAACTTGTTTTTGCACTGTTCAACTTTGGCGATACTTCACTGTGACTCTATACATGATGTGTTGACATGAGTTGAAATGTCACTGTCGCACTCCATCCGAAAGTGTCATTCTGGTGTTCGGTACCGTCACCCTTTTTTGTCAAGCGGGGATTTGGCGTGAATTTCGTATGAATAGTTAGAATGCATCAGTATATTTTATATTGAAAAAAAAGAGTTCCATATTGTATACATGAAATTGAAGCACTTGGAAAATTCATGAATTTCTCATATATATAATCTCCATCTAAATTTTCTACAGTTGAATTGTTGTTTTTCCTCTGATAATTTTATTCGCTCCTTAGATATGTTACGTCAGTAATTTCATATTCATATTCTGCTCAAAAACTCTTGAGACCCGAAAATGGGTGTTCCCTATTAGTTTCATATAGAATCTCCTACGTTTCCACCGAAAACTTGATCAGTAAAGAGAAAAACGTATTTAGATGCATACTGACTGTATTTTTCAATGACAAATATATGACAGTTGAAAAATTGTGGCGATTACTGCTAACATCATTATGAAAAGAGAATTCTGTGGCGGTTATATCTTCTGACATTTTTCAATAGTTAAAAATGTCCGAGAAATATTTATTAGTCATACTAGAGAATGCTGTTCATGGATGTGGGATCATACGGAAAAAAATTGGTGATTCTGAAGAAAGTTATTGAAAAGCAACGGAGAATTAATTGTTGAAGGTTAAATTTTATTCATCTGACTCCCAACAGATTGTTGTCACTATTATCGAACATTCAACGCGATGATAAACATCTGAGTAGCTCTCGAATGATTTCAGACTTCAACTAGTATGAACTGTTCGCATTTTTACAACCCGTTGGTTTGACTTTCCATCTTCTGTGTGGTTTCCTTTGAGTATTCCCAACAGGGAAATCATGGATGTCCCATAATCCTCTGGTACAACTTATACCTAATTGTGGGAACTTTTTGGAGAATTTGAACTTGTAAAGTCTATCATGTGAGGCAAATAGTACATTGCGATGTTATGAAACGGAATTGACATAAAATCAGCTCAGTATTGTTTTGTCGGAGAGTACGAATGAAACATGCCTCGTTTTATCAATGATTGAACTAGAAACTACGAAAATGAACGCATTACAATCCAGATGTGAAGACACGTTGATCATCCCACGGTTCTAATTGATTACGATCAAGTGAAGTCAGATTGTGAATATATTCGTTTCCGAATTATTTGATTATCAGAAATAAATCTCAAGATGTTTTGCTTTCGATTCGACATACTGCTCAATATCGGCTGCTTCAGCATGAAAATATAGAAAGTCTTCTTAGTGAGAGTAACAATCAACATTTATTCCATACGTTACATCACATTATCTAATGCGCGATCCATGTTCCTCAAATTGATTCGATATCATCAAAACGATTCGTCCTACCATGTATGAGAAGATTGCCACATCCACTATGGGATCTTCGATAGTTAAAGTGTTTGCTTTTATTCCTTTAATTCTATGATTTTTTCATTCATGCATAACAATTATTTAAAAAGCCGGACTGTCAATCAATCTCAATATGCATAAATTGTCTTGGATTATTCCATTGTTAGACTTTGCAGGAAAGGTCATGAATCCAATGTCATATGACTAATTGATTTTTCCAAGAATGCTAATAACAATGCTCAATTTGGATAAAACCACCATAAAGCCATCCGTACCATACTTATCTTTCAAGCATGGGCACTCCTGGGATTACGATTTCGTTCATTGTGAATATTCCATACGTACCAATATCATCGTTTATCTTCCTCAATCACGATTATTGAGCAATTGACACTCCGAATATGCTGGTATATATAAAAACTCTAATTGAACATGTACAATGGGAAGAATTTGTCTGACCAAGACAACGGAGTGGATCAATATCATGAGGATACTTTTTTTCTTGGATAGGACAGAATCTTTGAAGACAAGAGGTTAATTGGGAATGTGGGAATAGTTTCAGTACAATCTAGCATTTTATTCCATTTAAATAATTAACAAACACTCTTATTTTTTATTTATAAAAAGTATAAAAAATAAATAGCGATTTTATCGCGATAAACAATTTTTACAACATTTTCTCATAGAGGGTATTTCAGAACGCTCATCCACATTCGCGCTATGTGCATCACATTCATACATACTCTCATTGATTGTATCAATGAAAGTATCCTTCAAATAAGTGTTATATACGTATATATACATATATATGTATATGTATATGCCAACAATAATATTATTTTTCAGCAGTTTTCATGGCAGTCAAGTAATCTGTATAATTGGGCACAATTGAGAACCTTGAAGGAACTCAGATTGAGGACAAATGGGGTCGAGTCCTCTTCTCTTTCTACATTTGATGTATACTGATGTCTTCTCACCACACACATACACATACGTACCAACACACATACACACTAAAAATGGTGACTATACACCAATGAAAATGGTGTTCATATGTACGATTTTTTACTATCTTATCTTGTATGATCGTCGCTAAATAACAATCACACCCATCAGCGAGGAACGCCGCTTTCAAATCTCGTATACAATATCTGAAAGGGAGTGAAGCATTCACATCGTATCCACTAACAAAATAAGTAGATTTAAGAGTTCCATTTAGACGCGACAACGCACTTTCTAGAAAGCCGAAATCAAAACGGACATTAAAAAAAACATTCCAATTCCAAATTCAATCCATTGAAGCGCACATTACCGCGTTCGAGCAGAACAACATCTCGACAAGCGAGATTCCAAGTGTTGAGTCTTTAGTTATGTCATACTCACATCATAGACTCAATGTGACCTTTTTTTAGGTTCATCCAGATAAATCAGCTTCGAAGCATCATTACTTCTTTCGTGTTTAGTGGGAATGTTTCTTATAATCATATTTTACGCTGGTGCTGGTTGCACTGGTGCTGCTGCTTGAACAGGTACAGATATAACATAGATATTCATTTTTTCTCCTGATGTTTTGTCAACAAGATCAACATAATTAACAGAGTCATATGGCGGTGGTGCAAACAAGTGATAAGGTGGTGGAGGCGTCTCGGTCACCACACGTGTTGAAATAACTGCATCGGTACTTCGTTGTGTGTTGTAGGGTGTTTGTGGTCTAGCATTGCGACGACAGCACCACTCAGAACAACTGACAATTAAGAAGAAGGCGACTAAACCACCAAATGAACCAATATACCAGACTATTGACCATGGATCCAATGGACTCTGATTATCTGTTCCTGCAAAATGGAAATAAAGGAGATAACTTTGTTGAAGCAGAAATACAAAAGATATTCAACCATTTCATTCGATACGTTGTCCGAGACAAAAGAGTTCTTTGTGATGTACATAACGCAGATCTTGACCTTGTGAAGTTGTATACGTATAGCAAGAATTAATCAGTGGATGGATGAAAAACAGTTAGAAGAGGCTGAAACGAGTTTTATTTATCTCTTTCATGTTTTTATTTCACATACATTTTGTGTTTTCTCTCTTTTTTGTTTGATATTTCAATATGCAGTATCATGATTGAAGAAGCGAGACAGTGTCACGCCCGCGAAGATGCGTGGTGTGTGTATGAAAAAATTATCCCCGGTCGTACTCGGCGATGGTGACTAAAGTTTAAAAATAGTCGAATCGTGCTCAAGTCTCTCTTTCTCTCTCTATCACTCGCGACCAATTGCATTCGAAACCAGTTTTTGCAATCGAAAGACCCCGGCAAATCTACAATCTGGTCACGTTGAACGTGCAAGCTAGCATAGAGCTAACTACACACTTTCATAGAGATACATATAAGCAATACAATAAACTTGTCCACTCTTGGTATCGCGTGAGATTTGTGAAATCATGTGTAATTGTTCTCATGTGTGTATTTATTCACTAACTACTTTGTTTCATGAATCTCGGCCTGTTTACATTGATGTATTTAAATGGATTATGGCATCTCATGAATCGAGATCAATTAACGAGAAGAGTTACAAAGGTTAGAAATGACAGATCTCTATGAACCCGTGGTATTCAACGGAGTCAGAGATTTTCTCTATAGGAAAATATAAATTGCAATTGTTTCCCGCATATTCCATTTTAATAATACCTCTGAATAATTTTCGATTGACATATGAGGAATGTTTAGGGAACGATACATAACCTCCACAAAAATTTTGTTATTGTCTCTAAATAATGAAATTGTTCCGACTACTACGAAGAAAATATTATTTGTTCAATTCAGTGTATATTTACCTGAGTCCTTGCCATTTCCTTTTTTTCCTTCATCGCGATCTTTTTCACCTAGTTCTGACTCGAATTCGATGACATACATTGTTTGTTCATCATTACCACCTCGGTCGTTCATCACTCCTGGTTCATCGCTTTGTGTCACCTCATTGCTATCACTCGTAGGTTGTGAGGTTCTTCGGCCAAAATCAAAGATATCATAACTGGTCAAGCTACTGTGGTCAACTTGAAAAATAAATCGAAACAAAATTCATATAAGACAATTATTATGTACAAATTATGGAAAAAATGGATGATATAAGTATGGTCATTGTTATTTCGAGAGTCCTGTGATAAAAATCGCGACATCATTCGCCACTCAGGCAAGGTTTCCAGCGACAATGGAAATGATTTCTCAGTCATAGCCTATATCTGATAACGATTCCGTTGAATCGTTCAATAAATCATTTGGATGATATGAAAATAAATTGTACCTACACGAATATCTTGCATAGAATATTTGTGAGACAATTCCCAGTTGCATTTGTTTTTTTTTTTTTTTTTTTTTTTTGAAAAAGAAACAGCCAAGGCAATGTAAGAAAAAGATAGACAAGAAAATGTCTGAATACAAACTGAACAGTTCTGATTTTTCTGACCCATCAAAATATTAACTACAATGAATAAATAGTAATTTTTTATTGAAAATATCGCCATTAAAAGCAAACTTATTTCTTTTTTTACGTCATATCATGTTTTTCATTCCGGTTTACGTTGATTACACTATTGACGCATCAAACAACGCATATCGTTTCCTAGATTATTCTTAAAATTCATCACCATTCATTTTTTTCTAAGAATTTTTCCATATAAATTATCTTATCATAAAACATAAACACATTACCTTAGGCAAATGGAATTAATTCGTGTTTAACATTGATTATGTACTTTTATCATAGTACTATCAATGTTCCAAAATGACTATTCTCAATGAATGAAGAGTGGAATAAAATTTAAAGTGAATTCGGTAATAATTTCGCTAATCTTGGCATATTATAATGAAGGAATGAGGGTGTAATGCTATGATAGAAGCAGTGTAAATGAATCGCCACGAATGATTGAGAAGCAATTGAAGAACACGGGCTGAGATCATTAGTTATCGATCTTGACCCGTTTTTAAGTGAGAAAAAACTACCTACACATATAGACACTGCATGGTTCAATCTGTTACGTAATCACTTATTCAAAGATTAGCTTATACTGAGTTTAAACATAGTGCGCACGTGGCAGTGGGCAAGTCACGTAGTCAACTCTCTCGAAGTTATCATGACAAGAGTGAGAGCAAGTAACACGGATAGATATAGAATCGTGAAGAAGGATGCGAGCAAGAAGTACGAGTGGAAAAGATGAGGGGCCTTAGACAAAGCATAAATATATTAATAATTCCCATTTTTTTTATGTACCATGTGAATGCTCAAACTTCAGACGTCATGAATCCTCAAAATGAACGGAAAATTGCGTCGTACATTAAGAAAAAAAACAGATAACACTTCATCATTCTTTCTGTTTAATAACCTTATTTTCCACCGCGTTTTCCACCATCACTCTGTTATGAATCCGTTCTCCCCATTCTCTTTGTCATTTTCTTGATTCAGAATCACATTGAAAATATTCATGTATATCGTGCTCATCTTTTCCACGTATAATTTTGTTTTGATTATTATACAACGGTAATTTACATATAGATGAATTCGAAGGTGATGAAAACACATTATTATTATTTAACCGCACTGCACATATTATACGTAGTTGAATAAAAATAGAGATATTCGTTCCCTCTACTTGAATTAAACATGTAACGTGATATACGAGAGATGAAGCACAGAACTCACGTGCAATGTAAACAAAAAAATTAATAGCAGAAGTAAACATATAAATAAATGACGCAGCGCGCGAGAATGATCATCAATGCGTATAGACTACTAATATGATGTTTTGTGTATGCTAATAATTCAGGTAAATATCTATCATCAATTGTCTCCATCTCACGTGATCGACGTACTCAAACACACGTGCGATTCCTCGATGGCCAATCATGAATATATATCCGTTTATTATATACACATATAGATATGGTATATCAACGGTGCCCGGTTTGTTCAGAATCTATATATATATATATATATGGAACAACGGCTATTCACGGAGTCTACAGAGAGCGGACGCGGGCGCGCAGACTGCCAATAGGCCTTTGTCAAGAGTCCAATCGACTGATGAACAATGTTAGCGAATTTCCATCAACATATACATTCACAAAATGTTCAATTTCCATGAATAATTTTCCATTGGAAAATGATAATTGATCAGTGCTCAAATAGAACATCATAATTCGTGTATTGACTGTTGATTCGACGAAATTTGTAGTTGCTGAGTGAAGTGGTCTGAAAAGTAAACAAAAGTCTCTGTATCGTCGATCTATACTAGTTGATGTATGTTTGGCCAGAGAAAGGAGAATATGAAGGATGAAAAATTTTCATTTGACAAATTGGTGCTATCGATAAAAGTGCCTTTCAATCATATGAAGGTGGGGATACGATTATATATTTTCTCTTCAGATTATTATTAAACAGATATTTTTGGGAAAATTGGAAATGAAATTACTGTATGTTTATCATCAACACAGAGTGATATATTAGCAGAGATTGTGTGATCCGAAATATAGTGGCGACGTGTCTTTTACATGAAGATCAGCAGAATAAACATCGCATGGATTGTACGACGTAATTTCTGCGTTTTTCTACAATATTTTCTTTCAAGATCAACCAGTTGACCCTCTGTCATCTGTTATGAACGGCAATATTAGATGAAGTTTCACGCCTCTAACAACATTTACATCATTATCATGATTTGAAGGTTCTTGGAAATATGTTATTGTTTAAATGGAATTGATGGAAATTTTTAAGTTTGTGAGAGAATTTCAATTAAAACTATATAAGAAAAATATTGGGATTGAAATTAATCAAAACCTACCAAGTTCATGGATGAGCATAGACATTAAATTTTCGCTAAGTTCCAGAATGGAACAGTCACGAAAATGAAAATATGAATTGCGGGTTAAGAAAGCGGTCAGGTAGTTTAACTGATGTCGTATGCAATATAAAAGATGAATAATACCGATATAATTATATTCCATTGAACTATTGTTGGAACCGTAATTTTGAACGTGTTTGTATGATCGAAATGTATCTACACATAACATTATTACAGGCGATGTGCCAGACCACATATCGATTGGTACCTCTTTCTGCTGATATTACTGCCACTTCTCATTCTCATATATCAATTTCTATTTCAGACCAAATTTTTTAAAATAATCTCCACCTAACATTAATCTATTTTCAGACATTTTTATTCCTCACCGTGAACGCGTTCACCAATATTCGCTTTTCGTAAACACTGTTGGCATCGTTTATTTTGACTACGATACGGAAAACATGATTGAGTAACTCATTCATTTTTATTCATTGCCTTTTTTTTAACAGCATCTCTAACATTAAACTTTCATGAAATTATCCGTCAGTTATTTTTGATTTTCAGGTAACATAATACAATTTATTCACAAGAAAACGCGCAGTGCCAAGCAAACAAATGGAGCATAAAAAAGAAAGAGATGATAGTGACAAGTGTGTTCAAGGTGAAGGACTGCAGCGCTAGCGCAAAATATGACGAGTACATACACTGATATGTCTACATATATATCGTTTGTAAGACTAAAGAAAAGACTGGTAGCAAGTGGCTCCTCGAGAAGTTGACCGTGGTCGGCTTTGTGGTTACATCGTTGTTGGTACAGTAACCAGAGGCAAGACTATTCAGACGATATACTGGAATCTTACGATGCACACGTACATATACGGATGAAAACTACAGAGAATGAACGAAGAATGAATCAAGTGTCACAAAAAAAAGACAAAGACTCTTTTCCATTTTCAATGTTGGAAACTCCCAATTTGTATCTCTATTACTTGTGCAATATTTATTAGACGATATTTTAAGACAATCTATAGAAAATTTCATTCACTTTTTACACATACAAAATGTGGAACGCGATCTTTTCTGAGGTCCTGGGCAATTTCAAAGCGTATCATTAGATTGTCAGTGTGTCATTGAAATGATGAATTCAGTGAACAAAAAAATCTTTCATTATCTATAATCAGGAAGTATAAGAAGCTGTTCTCAAAGTACGAAAAGTATTAGCAAGAAAAATTTTTATCTTTCTTATTCTATTCATATTTATGCCATTGAAGCTTGTATTTGAATATTTTAATTGTGGAGAGAAATTTATTTGTTCCGTATTCAAAACTCCATAATCGATTACTGTATCGATAGTAGTTGATGTTGAGACTGTGTTATATGAATGTCCTGAATGTTTTCGGAAAAATATGAGGTCGGATAATGTTTATCTTCGATCGGTTCGAACAAGAAAGGAGTTTCGGAAAAATTCGCGTCCACACACAAACCACATCCAAATCATCTGGCTTTGATAAACATGAATTCAGGAAACATGAGCAATAACTTAAACAAGGAAAATGATATTCAATAATTTTACATCTCAGTTGTTATAAAAATTCGAGAGTCACAACCGTGGCGAATCTCATTCTTCAATTCATCTACAAATTGAAAAACTATTTTTCATAGATACATTCGGATGAGTTATAAATTGAGAAAAGTACCATACTGAAATCGTTATTTCACTACGTCTTTTTCCAGAAAGTTGCAAAAACTGCTACCATGTTCTTTCTTATTATCTCCAAATAAAGAAACTGAATTCCGAACCATCATTCGGAGTAATTGATCAACATCTCAATATGTTTCGGGAAAGCAACTTTGGAACAACATTTTCTCTTTGTGATACAGAAAATACAGCCGTCTATTTTTTAACTGACGGAGACATCGCACTAAAAGAATTAATAAATGCGCAAACTTCATTTTATTTTATCTCGAATTTCGTTGCCATCTCTCAACATGAGATATTATACAAACGTAATTCCCCTACATTTTTTTATTATTTTTCGCTCAATCTTTCTGCTCTACCTGGTGCTATTTTTTTTTCTCAACATCCTCTCTCAATCTTTCGATTCCCCCTGGATCCTCCTCGATGCAAACTGCACATACAATAACCAACGACCTACATTAAAGGAACGCCTGGCTTCCCGCCAAACTTATGTATACGAAACGGCGTCGTTAACGGATACCGTCGGACAATTAAGCGAACTGAATCGATCACGAGTGAAGGAAAGGGAGAAAAAGAGAGAGAGAGAATGAGAGCAATTGATAAGAGCACGGAGATGCGGCATTTAAGTTCTTCACACAAGAGAGCCTCTGTGAAAAATTCAGTTGTCATAATATATATGTAAATATATATTGCATTTATGCTCGTGATTGAAATATTCTTCATAAGAATGCATAAATATCTACAGTCAATTTTTTATTTATTAATCATGAATTTGGATGTATATAAGGGATGGAAGGAGTGAGGGATGTCGCGTTGCCCCGAGCGAGCGTGAAGGAGCCAACAAGAGCGATCGTTCTTGCACCCTCCGAGATTCGTCACGAATAATTCCTCTTGTCATTTTATTTTCAACTTTTCAAGATTATTCGCGCTCAATGCGGCTTATTCATCTTCCTCTTTTGCTTTTAGTTTTTCTCGCTTTCTCTTCCCGTATGTATTTCAGTTTCTTCATTATTCCATTTTTCTCTTTGGCGTTATTGTCATATAGTCAACGACGAAAAACGTCCTTTTGGCAAGGGAATATCTCCGTTGGCAAACCAACGAGTAATAAGTTAGCTGTGTGTTAATCTTAAACCACGAGAGAATAAGATGAGGAAAAATTTTGAAGAATGAAAAGAGAATGACGAGAATTGCAAGCTCTGATAAACGTATTTTCCTATTCGAATCATCATATTTTTTTCCTTTGTTTCGGAGTAATGATAATTGTCATAAATAAAAATACTGTGATAAATGTTTGGTATTCTATTACCTATGTCCCAATTTTCGGAATGTATTAATGGTTGTTGAATCGGTTTATTCAAAGTATCAACAAAGTTCTTGAAAAAAAATTCAATAATTGAAATACAACGTGAAAGAATAATAATCTATTGATGTTCAAATATACGAAAAGCTCGAGGTCACGATTGAGCGCACGCGCTTAAAAGTTGCATCGGCGGTATCATTCGGCGCGGAAAAACACGCGCGAATTAGTTTAAACATGCGAATGCAAGAATATTGTCAATATCCACATGTAAAAATGCATTGAAGGCGTTTCAACACTTGACACAACAACACAGAATGTGATTTTATTTCATCATTACACACGTCTCTATTGATTCGATCAATAAAAAACTATTTATTATTTCATGTTTAACTTTGCCGGTTCACTGAATTCGTCTCTAAAAATATATTTCTGTGGCAATCAACTCTTATCATTATCTTCAGTTTCTCAGGAACGATCGAGTATGGATCTCACTCTTTCCTGCAGATTCGACACCATGATTGACATCTATATCAGATTATCGCATGTGTGGCAGGAGATTGAATTAGAGTTTTCACAATTTTGATCATCAAACCACACATGAAAATAATCAGATATAAAGATATTTTCATATTCCAAACGAATATATGGAATAGATAAGTTTGATGAATTTATAACTTTCTGAAAATATTGACGATAATGAAATCTTTTATCAAGTCATTCCCAAAATAAATACGTTAATGTGATCATGGGATGTGCGATAACGTGGCGCCAATCGCGCGCCCCACATCCTTCGTATGCTACGAATTGAACGAGCATTGAAGGTTCACAGATATACAGATGATGCAGGTGGTTCACTACAAATTTGTTCACAATAAAGAATGAGTGGTCATTCTCACTTTGGTATTTCAACAGAATTGACAGATATGCTGATTATACTGGTGAGTAATCGGTCTAAAATACAACCGATAACTTTTCAATTTTTTATTACTCATACCTGATGCGGGCGCTGTATATATGGCTTGCGTTGACGTAAGAAAGATAGACACAATGATGATGAAACACGATGATTCTTCAAATATCATGATGAAAAAATTGTCGATTTGTTCGAAAGTGTCACGTAGAATTTTGGAAAATCTTAATTACAACAATAATGCGCTGTTTCAAATGAATTTATGTATGTTCGACTTGAATAGACTTGATTCACTTCACCGTGCACACAACTTAATGAACGAATCTACCACCAAACAAACAATCATGAAATTGAAACGATGAAGCTATTTGACATAGAACGCTCGGTGGGAGTTTGTAAAATCCTGATGACAATGTAATTTTTTTTTCACACTATCTGATTGTTTACTTGTTTTTCTGTTTTCTCCTCGATCAATTTTACACACAAAACTAATTAAGAGTAATCAACAATGAAACTCAAATGAATGAACGTGCGCGCGCTTTTCAAGTCGTTGACTGACTGAATTCAACACAAAATTTTTGTCTGCTTAAGCATTTCTTTTTATCACTTTCCACTCATGCGACTTGTCAGCTAGTTAGCCAACGGTGAACTGCTCGTGTCTCTGCCTTGAGCATCGTAATATACATAAAATCGCAAGATAAGCCGGTAGTGCAGTCAGTTATGGACGCTATAGAGCTAGAGAGTGAGAGGAGAAGCACGACTGAGCTCAAAGTAGAGACAGACACGCGTCCCCCACCATCACCAGTGAGTATTGACACCCCTCAGTCCCCCGTTGAGCTCCTCTACGCTTTCCCATACTCTGGCACACTACCACAGTCTTCTCTCGGTGGTTTCTCATTCTAATTCTTGCCTGACGAAGTCAGCCCATAGACGTACAGAAGAGGACAAAAGTACTTTGCTTCACCACTCCAGGGGGAACTGACACTCCTCTCCAACCACGGCTAAATCGTGCCACCCTTTATAATATATATATACATACTCCGGATGACTTCCTGTGACACACAAAGAGTGATCGTGAGTATCTCGACATCAATTCTTATGGTCTCCGAGAGGCAGAGTATTTCACTCCCCACCTTTTTTTTCTTCAGAATATTTTTCTGGGTCAATTGCATAAAAAAAAATCAATTCTTCATTATAGCAAATGTTTTTTTTTATTTTATTCCTTTGACTTTTTGTCCAGTTTCCTTTGAAAAATTCTTCAACAAACAGTAAAATGGCATTCAAATGGATAGCAATAACATCCACCACATGTGTAGGAGTGTGTGCGCGTAAAGCTGATGAAAAGAAAAGAATTATACAGATACATATGTGTACATGAATTTTTGTCCATGCGAGAGGGTATGAAAAAGTGTAGCATACTTAGATGAAAAAGGGTACGTGCAACAAAGAGAAATTTGTGTGTGGTAGAATAAGGTAAAGTATTGAAGAGAGATTGTGAGGGGGAGAATGAAAGAGAGCCGTGAGCCAAAGGGGTTGGAGTACCATCCCAGTCGGATTGAGAAGTGGATACTGCGGTTTCTCGATCAGGCGCCGGCGGACTAACGTTATTGCAAGCCCCCGGCGTTTCCTACCTCACACATCCCTTTACATCCTTTGCCTTACTCTCGGGCAACTTGGCTCATCCACTTTCTCTTCTCCTCTTCCCACTTCTCCCCTTCCGTTTACTCACTCTCACCCTGTTTCCTTTCCCACTTCTGGCAAACAACGTAATGATTATAACCAAGTATATTCGCAATAGCAGCAAACTCGTCATTTGGCATTCCCATGTGTGCAGTGTACGCAAATTGTTTCGGCCACTTCTGTTTGCAGTTCTCCTCTCAACTATCCACACACACACACGCACACGTATACACATGCATGCAAGCCCCTTTGAATAGACAACGAAAATATGATCTATAACTGTATAATCACTTGATTAATTTAATTTTACATGGGCGTTGTACACAAATCATCGTGTGAAGGTAAACAATGCACATCCACTGATAGTTATTGCACAGACTTGGAGTGTATGAAGATTTAATGGACTGTGAAATCACAGGGCTAACGACCGTGTCTCCTCATTCTACAGAATAATCGACAATGATATACGTCAAAGAACAGAAGCAGCATGAGAAATTAAACAACATCCATAGCTCTATAAATTTATTCTACTCTTACAAATAATCAAGGCAAAACCAAATTTCGATGCTTCATATCTGAGGTGAAATTATCGCAATGAGGGCCAAACAGTTCAGTGAACTGATACTTCCTGAGTTCGAATACCGATAGATACGAAGATTCTTGTCTTCTCTTCATAAACTCTCAGCATCGATGACAAATATATGACAATTATGAATAATTATCGTTATGATAGAAAAGGAGGTTGTTGGAAATTATAAATTCAAGAATTGGTTCATGTGTAATATTTATTGGGGATATTGATCTGTTCGTTAAATCTTACCTTTATTGTGGGAATTTTGGACTGATGAAGAAGGTTTTCACGATCTCTGAATTTTCATAGAGTAGATGGTGGCATTCCCCTTCCCCTCTTTCCCTGTCACTTCGAAGGAAAAGAATCCGTGTCACACTTTCCGGATACAAATTCAATCAATGACACATCTTGTGATTGATATCATGAGGAATTATCATTGAATTTTGATTCCGACTTTGATTCCCGACAGATTATAATAGTCTGACGAAATCAAAATAACCACATGATCCAACAATGGAAGTCATTGATTTCATTTGATCCATCACATAGTTATTCATTATCATCCTCTGCTATACCACAAAAGTCTTTCTTTTTCTTTTCTCGTTGTTCGAAAGCTCTTCCTGTATGAAAATATGATGACATAGATAATATTTATCGGTTGCTATGCATTTCTTGACGGAGTGATAACACGAATCTACAATACAACATGAGATGAAAAAATTTGCAGTTGTTGTCCGACGGGTTGGACAGATATTTTTCGTTTTGGTTGTCAATCGAATATTCAACTGCAGCATCATAAGAACAACATGAATATGATATAGCAATTTTTTCCGTCCCTAACATTAAAACTCACAACACATTCAAATGTCTTGGAAGAAACTGGCAGAAGAACATATGGTGCAGATGTTCCTGTTTGTTGACATGCTTCCAATATTTGTTTAATTTTCGCAATTATGAATTATATTGTCGAATCAAGAGAATGCAAATCTCCTTCCTGAAAATTCGATGATGTGTGGAACATTACAATAACCTTCTTATCCGTTGCTTTTTTTTTCAATTCGAACTGTACATTTGGATACATCTTCGACATAACTCTATTTATTGTTTTGATGTGGTTGTTCCATTCGGATGATATTATCAATTCACAATGCACAAAATATCGCATGGAAACACCAGCATATCCATATGTATTAGATACACAGAGTGTTCCAGTGCGAACGTAAACTGTGCATTCAACTGAACGTTGGGCGCCGAATGTACATCAAGCGCGTATTTTGTATGCTCGACGCCGCGTGAATACTTCACAAAGATATCATAGGGCTCTTATTCATGCAATATTCGTGTGTACATATCCTGGAATGAGATGAACGCATTGTTCTCAATGTTGTATGTCATTCGATGGAAACCTGGATGAGATCTGCACCACCACAGATTGGATGGCCAATTTGATCTCTGTTTCTTGAATATATTCCACAGAATTATTCATCTAAATTCAATACGTACGGCCACAGCGTGAAAACGCGAATGGAAAGCTTTCAAAGACTGTGCGGTAGGTGAGTAAAAATGTTTAAAAATTGCGTATCGTAAAAGCTAGATAGACTTAAATTGTTAATTCGCATGACAGAATCGAAATGTTTGAACTGAACTATGAAACATTTTGAAATATTGAAATTGAAATGTTTCTCGTGGTTCTCATTTTGTTTTGATTAACAACGTGTTCTATAGTATAACGATTATTCTCTTTTGTTTCGCGGGTTCTTCAAGCGATCATTCATTCAATGGGGAGGAGGAACAGTTGGAGAAATAGTGAGGAAAGAAGAGCAGAAGTCTGGTCTTTGATCGATCATTGAGTGATAAATCGTATGAAAATATTGTACATGACGTGATGATAGGTATTTGCAAGCACGTACCAAGTATCAAATTGAAAGAGACATTATGCAGATGATAGAATGGGAGGACACGGAACAATATCAATGGCAGTGATTTTCTTCACAGGATTTACATCACTACGCAAATAAAAATATCCAGTCTATTGGAAGAGCAAAAAAATAATAAGGTGTGAGAGAAATTGAAGTGATATGAAACGAGTACTGCGAAGATGTAAAATATGTTCAATGAATAATGCCATTATTTTCTCTTGAATTTACTATAATAGAAGCCATAAAATCAGAGTACAAATGAATCTTTATGAGTCCTATAGACAAACCCTAGAGCATCGTATTCACATAGCATGTATACATATAGCTTGTTTTATACACGCGTTGAATAACGGTGCTCCAATAATTCAGAATTTAAAACTCTCTACCCGCCAGAAAATGAGCGAGGAAACTTTCTAACGAGGAAGGATGAGGGTTGTAGAGAGATTCGAGGCAGGATGAAATGTCGCATGCCAAACATTATTATTATCCTCACTCTCTATTTCTTTTTTTAATTATTTTTTTTTCATGCTTCTCTTCAGTTTCAACCGAGCTACTTCCTTTTGAGAATCAGTTAAGAAACCCATTTTGCAGGGTTGAAAAATGGAGAAGATTTTGAATGCGGTGATACACTGTATGAAAAATTTGGTATTCAAATTAACTGTTGAGTGGTCGTTCATAGTCAACAAGCACGATTGTATTATTTGTTGTTAATCAAATAACTCCACAATAATTGTCACAGTGGTTTTCGATTAATTCGAAATTGCAATTGGAAAACAATTAACGCTAATCGATCTCACCTTCATCGACTTCAACAAAAATAAAGTTATCAATATCATTGATCAACCATTGTCTTTCAAGATAGTTAATAGATCACGCAGAACGATATGATATCTCATACTTATATGACTGTTTTCCGAACATCATTTTTTATCAATGGATAAGCACGTACTTCATGTGAAGGAAGTGATTGGCATAAATGAGACTGAGCAAACCAAATTTTTGTTCTGCATTGTCTGCTTCTATAACTTTCATCAAGTCAGATAATGTTCTTTCGAGTGTATGATAGAATTTTCTCGACAAACTACGATACATAGAAAATTATAAAATTTCACAATTGATGACGTAACTGTTAGATATTCAATCATCGATGATTATCTGAGAACGATGAATTCTCTTCATTCATTATGAAGAACTGATTTATCTTCAACAGGCTTGACCGATTGCAGGAAATATTTTTTCGATCACCATTCTCAATCATATTTCGCACAGTTGCGAAAAAATAGTAATTACTTGTCATGAAAGTTTGGTTCAATAAAAAAACACATGAGTTGAAAAATCAATTAGATGATGTCAGGAGAATTGAGTCGAAATGTGCAGAAGTTGATCACATTTATTGGATTGAATCATTACATCAACATTCGTGAAAGACTAATTTTTATTAAATTTCTCTCGCCAATTCTCGAGCTTATGAACACATCAAATACAGACACGACATTTCGAACGCTTCCTTAATATTACAATTCTCAAAACCACGTGCATCAATAAAATATTATCTCTGTGCAATTCTGACGCCACTCTATTGCAAAATGTATAAATAACCTTTCGTTTGACATCGAAACTGAAATCATAAGAAAATTTGGTTCATTGATTCGATACCAGGCCCTTCCATATTGCAACACATCTCTACTATCAATATTTCTGTGCATAAGACGTACAATGTACAATTCAATTTTCTTCAGCATATCGTTCCATGTTCCATAGATATCATGAAAGATGGAGATGTGGAAAAGATAAATCTCAACTGAACCAAATCGATTGACTATAGATGACTTAATGGGGAAATATTGTTAAGATAAGGATGAAATACGAACTGAGAGATCGGAATTTAATGGTTGTCACAAGTCATGACGTGACTGACCCACGAGAACTAGCACGAACTACTGCCCCCTTATACAGGAATCTGCATAAAGCGAAGTCCTCTTGAGATACGCTTCAAGTAAGATATATCTCAACTCTATACCTCTCTCGAGATGTATACCTGACTCACCGTTATAAATTTCTGTCCTTTCATCAGTTCAACTCCTAAGAAATTTCATCAGCCTTTGGAATACACCTTAATAAAACATTATATAAGATTGAATCAAAAAATAATGTTATAAAGTGAGAAAGAATATTAAAGAAACAATTTATTTGTTATACGCTTGGTTAACTCATTTTCCCTTTGCAATTCCGGCAGATTAATAAGGGAGAGAACATCAAGATATCGTCAGTAATGCATTATTAAACCAGTAATTCTAGTCCACTTTCATATATCCATCATCATGTGCAAACTACCACGTTTCTATTTATAAAACGTTGTTTATACAATAACGAATAATACAGCAACGTAAATAAAATGCTATCGATGCCATTTCTGCGCATGATATTGAGAGATACGGAAAGTATACAATAAGTCAAATATATATTTATATGTATATTGAATTAAATGATTATTCATATCAGATGTGTTGTTATTCTGATGAAATCGCCAATGCATGAATGTTCAGAATATAACGACGACTATTTACGTATTTACGTTTATTCTTCAGCGTTCTGACCGAATAATCAATTTTTCTCTGATCACAGCGTATAATCAATTTCAAGGGCTATCCACACCTATCACTTCCTCATTACGAATTGAAACTTCTTGTCATTCGCGTATATTGCTCATTATCATGATTAACAAAACATCGTAAAATTTTTTACTTTCTGTGTTATAATGTTTTCCTCTCTTGCATAAGGGCTCACTACACATTGTGAAACTCTTTCGTATCAAATGATAATTCGTCAACTTCCCTTCCTATTTGATAGGAATCGCTCGATTGATAGAATGGTACATAGAGTTGAAGAGAGATAAGTGATATTATAAATACTTTGAGTAGTGGAATCATTTCCGATTCAATTGCGGATTACGAGTTCACTGATAGTAATTTTCGAAATTTCAGTTTCTGTTGCTACATTGTCCCATCTCACTTATGAACATTCTACTCATTGAGAAATTAGATATTACGCAATAATTGCAGTGCATGACATTGTGTTTCGAAGTATTGTGCAATTCATAGACATTTCCAGCAGCGTCGTCGCTATTTTCTAGAATATATAAAAAATTTTCTTCTATACAAATTGACAATCGCTGAACATTCGCAGCGCATGAGTGCAATGCCACATCAATTCACTCATGTTTGGGCTACATATACTCACTACGATAAATTTGTTACACACTTTATCTTTCTGGAGTAGTATTTATTCTCCATTGATTGATGAACGTGGCAGAAATAACCAAGTTAGTCGATGCAAATTTAGTTCGATGTCGTATGTGTAAACGAGGTGGAAAATACACTGTCAAATAAACGAGAGTATCTAAATGCGAACACTAGTCGGATTTTGATTTGAAAAAAAGCCAATCCATATCACAAATGATATTTCCAAAGAGTAGTTTCGTGGGATTTGATTCAGAAATGATGTTGCGCCCTCTCACAAATATCATAGAAGACATTCCAACATTTTATCGAACAAAATGGGAACGGGATCGTGAACTTGGTTATCCAGGATATCGCGAAGCCTCAGCCGTGTCCGCATCGACGTATGAAGAACGCGTGAATCTTCAACGAGAAGAAATAACAAGGCTCAATGTAAAATTACCGGAACTCGGAGTGTCACATATCAAGAAACTTTGAAATTGCTGCTCGTCGTTGTTCTTCAAGTTGCAACAAATGTAAAGAAGAAATCCAAACGAATTTGTGAAACTTGTATCCCATATACAAGTTCACATACTTTTCATGAAATGCAATTCAATTGTTGATGAGTTCATTAGTTCCTATCAAATTTGAATGCTGATTTACTTCAAAGGCATGGGATGGAGATAGAACTAACTGAGAAATTTACTCAGCCAGTGCAGCGCTGAAGAATTCCTGAAATTTTGTTCATGTGTATATAAACCTACATGCGTACTCTTGATCATTCTCCTGATAATCTGTTCTCCACATCCTCTAAAATTCGATGGCCCATTTTTTTTTCAAGCTCTTCCAAAACTTCTATTCTCTGGCATATGATACATGTATATATGAATGTGGTATATAAACTTGTAAGACATTCGACTGATTTGTTGTCACACCACATGGTTTATTAAGTCGTTGATAATTATATAACATCATAAGTCATTGGTGGAAGCATATGTATATTTGTTTTAGTTCTCCATGATTATCTGACTTAGATACTATGGACAATTATTCGTTTCACGCTTCATTAATTGTATAAAAAATGGCATGACATGCAGTTTTGTGATGTGATTCAAGTTTTTCTTTGTGGTATAGTGCTTACATCTTTTATTACTCTCCTTGCATATATGAG